>JANHFT010003421.1:59186-71162 GCA_032467955.1 Pseudoxenodon macrops
AATTATTTGTTTAGCAGAGTGATGGCATTTGGGAAAAAACTGTTCTTGTGTCTAGTTGTCTTGGTTTGCAGTGCTCTGTAGCATCACTTTGAGGGTAGGAGTTGAAACAATTTATGTCCAGGATGCGAGGAGTCAAAAAGGCAATACTTTTTTCATTCTGCAAATGTTTCAGCTTCAGTGGGCAAAATATTGCCTTAGCCATTGAAGTCAGCTGAGTGGTCTTGAGCAATCATTCAGTTCAGTCAGATTCTCTAACAGGCAGGCTGAAAAACACTCTGTCACATCCTACAAAAGCAAGCAGGCCCTGTATACTACCCTCTGTAAACTCTTAAGAAAAACAAAATATAAACAAAATATAATAATATAATATGATATGATATGACATGTAATTATAATATAATATAACAATAATATAATATACAGTGGAACCCCTGTTTATGCCCGTAATCCATTCCAGGACTTCGGTTGGCACCCGATTTGGTTGTGAATGGGAGCGAGACTGACTGCGCATGCGCGCGCACACACAAAATGGTGCTGAAGAGGAAATCGCTGTGGCAGAGAAAATCACTGTTGCTGTGTTTGATCATGAACTGAAGAGATGTTCATGAACAGAGTCAAACATTTAGCTGATTTTTTGTTCGGATTCTGATTTGGTCATGGTCTGAGGCATTCGTGAACCGAGGTTCCACTGTAATCCTATATTTCCTGCCCTCATACTGGGGTGGCTACTTTAAACTGGAGCATAAGTGTAGGATAAAGGATGAAACATTTAGGTTTTGGGAGAGCATGCTAAGAGCATCTCCTGACCATGAAGAGGCTGTCCATGGTGACTTAGATGACATACCTGTAATCTAGAAACATAAGAGTTCAAAGGGTCATTGAGGCCACTCTCAACCTGATTGCTTGCTCAGTGCAGGAATACAAATAATTGTCTCACCTTTGTTGGAAATCCTCAAGGGCTTCCCATCGCTTCCCTGGAAAGGAAAATGACCTGCAATGCAGCAATTGACTTCTCCTCCTCCTCCTCTCCCAATTTTAACCTTTTCAGATATTGGTCCACCACCCAATCCTTGTGAAAAAGGGACTCACGACTGTGATTCAGCTGACCGGGCACGATGCGTCTATCATGGAGGCGTTTCATTCAGCTGCCTGTGCCTAACTGGTTATGCTGGCAATGGACACAACTGCACAGGTAATTGACAGATAGTAATTGACAGATAGTTGTAATGGCATGTGGGAAAGATCTTGGGGATGAAGAGATGCTACCAACGGGATAGTCAAATAAGAGACAACTGGCAGTTGCATAGTGGGAAGGGTAACAGGCTCAGAAAAGACCCTCCCTAGTTTCTCAGACTGTAAAGGAGATGGGGGAGGGGACACAATTATCCTTTTAGATTCACCAGATTAATCAGATAGGAATCCAAATCCACATGAGCTAAATCCAGCTTTTTGTAAAACTCTGACAGAATATTGCAAGTCTGAAAACACAGTTCTCCCCTAATCTCCCCCAAACATCAGTCTATCAAAAAAAATATGTTGATGTTAGATCAGAGGTAAAAATGTTTCTGTATCCAAACCAGAGAGATGGGACTGGAAAACCTTGTATTTGTTTGTTTGTTTCCTGCCTTTATTATTTTTATAGATAGATTATAGATAACTCAAGGCAGCAAACACATACAATACTCCTTTCTCCTCCTATCCTTCCTTCAACAACCATCCTATGAGGTGAGCTGGACTGAGAGAGAGCGACTGGGCCAAAATTATCCCGCTGGCTTTCATACCTAAAATGGGACTAGAAGTCACAGTCTCCTGGTGATTGGCCCAAAGTCACCCTGTCAGTTTTCATGCTTAGGATGGGACTAGAATTCACAATCTCCTGACTTGTAGCCCGGATGCCCTAACTACTAAATAAAACTGGATCTAATTCTAAATTGTAGAAAACTTCAAATGAGTGTGCTTTTGCTTAGCACATTCATCTCAATATCCACATTCAACACAGAGATTTGGGCTACCTTATTTGTGAGTGTGGAAGAACCATGAAATCCCTGCTTCTAATTTTTTTTTGGGGGGAAACAGCCACTGAAAAAAAGGCAAAGTTATACAACTTTGACAAGAAAATATTGACAGTGGAAACCATTCCGATGTAAACCTCAGCTTCAGATTGAATCCAAACTGAATCCAATCTTGAGGTTTTCTATCTTTTTGACAGACGTGGATGAATGCCAGGAAGGAAAATGCCACCAAGCTGCCATTTGCCACAATTCACCTGGCTCCTTCTCCTGCAGCTGTCGGGCTGGCTATGTGGGGGATGGTTTCCAGTGCACTCCAGGTACGGGTCCAAAGGTGGGATGGTTACAAAACCAAGTGCCCATCCATCCCCATCTTTCAGTGCAAGTTCTTCAGTTCCCCAATTGCAGTTATCCAAGTACAGGTTGTTGACTTATCACCATAATTGAGCCCAAAATTTCTGTTGCTGAGACATTTATTAAGTGAGTTTTGCCCCATTTTACGACCTTTTTTGCCACAGTTGTTAAGTGAATCACTGCGGTTGTTAAGTTAATAAGATGGTTATTAAGTGAATCTGGCTTCCCCATTGACTTTGCTCGGTAGTCTGAAGGTTACAAAAGGTGATCACATGATACCTGGACACTGGAATCTCCATCATAAATATGAGTCAATTGCCAACCATTTGAATTTTGATCACATGACCATGGGGAATGCTGCAATGGTCATAACTGTGAAAATGGTCATGGGTCACTTTTTCCACTGCCTTTGTAACTTTGAATGGTCACTAAGCGAATTGTTGTAAGTCAAGACTACCTGTACATTTCCTTAGCTGGAGGGATGGATTTCCAAGTTGTGCTAATAGTCCTCCTCCTTCTATCACATCTATATGCTGCTGTCTCCCACTGGGTTTCGCAGTAGCTTACAATAAGACAATGTAACATCTGTGGCCCAACCATTCCAGCATCCAAAAATATCAATATTGATACTTCTATTATATAGTAATAATTGAAAACCTGCAGAAATTACGCAAGCTGAGTTGATAAGTTTGCTGGCCATTCTTGCTGGCTCCATTTCTTGCCCTGGGCTGTCCATCACGGGAGATATTTTTGTAAACTCACTCACTGCTGCCGAGACCTCAGTGTTGCAACCTCATTTCCTTCTGACCCACAGAAAGTGTGACGGGATTGACTCGTTGTCAACATGAGCGACTATATTCCAGCCAGAGAGGTTCTCCCATTCTGGGAGGGCCTCATGTCCCTGAATGTGATGAAAAGGGAAACTATCGGCCACTGCAGTGCCACAGAAGCACCGGGCAGTGTTGGTGCGTTGACACTGATGGCCAGGAGATTCCTGGGAGCAGAATCCCTCCCGGTGATGCCCCACCACGTTGCAGGATTCCAGGTTTGTTTCTTTAAAATGTGTATAGCCTGAAGTCACTAACAACCCTTTCAAAAAATAAAACAACAGAAGCACTTAAAATATATAACATTAAAATACAGTTGAAACAGAGGACTTAGTTCATTACTTCTCTGCACCGTTTGGCATTTCTACATGATTTAGACCATCGGTCTCCAACCTTGGCAACTTTAAGACTTGTGGACTTTGCTTCCCAGAGTTCCTCAGCCAGCTTTGCTTAAAGTTGTCTTAAAGTTGTCAAGATTGGAGACCCCTGATTTAAACCATGTTAGCTGAGGAATTCTGGGAGTTGAAGTCAACAAGTTTTAAAGTTGCCCAGGTTGGACACCCCTGATTTAGACAAATCTTGGGTGCAGCGAATTGCAAACAGTATCTGTGACTTGTCTTCTCCAAAGTCAGAGAAGGAAGCATCATTTTTCTCCATCTGAATGGAGAACTGAGAGATTGCTCTCCTTTTCTCAATGTGTTTTTCATGGACGAATAGCAAAAGATGAGCTGTCATCATCCTTTGAAAACTCTTGATTAGTAGTTTGAGACCTAAAGTTAAGCCTGATGACCAGATTTAGCTCTGGGAAGACTTGGCTTTCTGGTAAGAAAAAAGCTATCAGTTGAACTTCGCCCTTCCACATTATTCCCAGTTATAATTCATTGAACTGTCCATCTTTTCCCCGTCCTCACTTTTAGTATGTATATGAAAGATACTCCTTTTGTTAAAAACTTGGCACAGCTTATTTTATAGTTTTTAATATTTTATTTATTGCCCTGGCTTTGAGAAAGGGTAAGATTTTACACAGAACGTTTATCCCTTCTCCAATCAACAGACATTTTATCTTGTTTTGGCTCTGTTGTTAGCTTCACTTATTTCCCACCAATTCTAGTTCTCAAAATTTAGTTTTTTTTAAATTTTCTGTAAGCGAAAAGTAAGATTTTTGGGGAGGCTGCCTTATGCAGTGTGGATTTGTTGTGTTTTTGCCAAAATGTACCATAGGAGCTGTGGTGGCGCAGTGGTTAGAATGCGGTATTGCAGGCTAACTCTGCCCCAATGCCAGGAGTTCGTTCCTGACCGGCTCAAAAGTTGACTCAGCCTTTCATCTTTCCAAGTCAGTAAAATGAGGACCCAGATATTAGAGGCAATATGCTGACTCTGAAAATACTGAGAGGGCTGTAAAGCACTATGAAACTGTATATAAGTGCTATTGCTACCATATACTTAATTCTTAATTCTCTCTCCACTTGTGTCTCTCAACCTTGACACCTTTAAGATGAGTGGGCATCTATTTCCACAATTCCCAGGTCAACATGTCAGCAAGGTTGAGAAATATTGTTCTAAAGGAGCTTCATATATCTTCAACCTGGAGGGGTCTGAAATGCACGTTCACAGAGCTCTTCAATTTCCATTATTAATTTTTTTATACCTCCAACAGGAAAATAAGAATTTGGGCCTACGGCATTGTCCTTGGCTGACTTCTCTTTTTGCTGTTTAGGAAAGCCCTGTTGTAGCCAGGCAAACCCAGCTCCTTTCCCAGATGAAAAGGCAGATGGTGTTGACATTTCTTTGTTTGCCAGCAAATAATGTAGGATGCAGCAGAATGGCCAGAGCTTAATTTAACTTTGATTTACATTGTCTTTAAATGCATATCTTAAAAGATATGGCTAGCTTTTCTTGGCTTTCGTTTCACCATAAGTCAAATTAGGAGGTTGGAAGGGGCAGAGAACAAATCTGTGAGGGAAGCTTCCTCTTTTTTTTTTTTTTTTTTGGTGGGCTGATCTGGATTAAATCAGTGACTTATTTGAACTCAGTCGCAATTCCGAACTGCAATTCCAAATTCCTTGTTTTTTGTGGGACAACTCTTTCTCCTCCTTTGTGGGCAGTTTAGTAGAACTTAAAACATCCTTTGCATCTGCAGATTTTTATTACATGCTTTCCCTTGGAATTGGTGATACACTCCAAATATGGGAACCATGAGGAACACATTTTTCTGTAAATAAAATAAATACAACGAAACTCAGCAGCTACCTTTGTCCTCTAGTATCTGACAAATATGGGGGAGACCTGTATGTTAATGTGGTCTTCCCCACCTTCATACCCTCCAGTTGTCCTTGGATGATTGCTGTGGTTTAGCACGTGTGGAAAATAATAAGTTGGTAAAGGCTGCCATTCAGTGCTTTTGCACTGTAAGAAGAAATAAGAATTCTTCAGATTAACTTTCAAAATTCAGATTGAAAAATGTCCGAACTTTTAAGCATTCGGCAAGATCCTCCAAGAATTGGCTCTCGGCTCCCATTATTGTGTTGTTGTAAAGGCCCTGAAAGCACGTCAGAGACTACTGCTGATCCTTTCTCTGAATGACACCACTTGGGGAGGAGACTTCTTATGGCAGTGGGAAGCGTTGATTTCTGGCATACCTTTTGTATGTCCATATGTCTCAGCTCATGGCGAATTAAGCAATGCTCACCTCCCTCTCACAGTGCCTAGAAGTTATTAAGGGCTGGATGGGGAGCAACAGGCTGAAACTGAACCTGGCAAAATGAAATGACTCTGGATTTTGGGTTGTTCGGTCCATGGACAATTGCCATCTTTGGTCCTGGATGGGGTTGCACTGCCTCAGACAGACCTGGTATCGGGGTTCTCATGGACTCCTGTTCAAAAAACAGGTGGCATTCATAGTCAGGAGAGCCTTTGTGCGACTGCAAGTTGTGCATTAATTATGCTCTTTCCTGGACCTCCTGCTCACGGTCACCAACGCCCTAGTTCCCTCACCTCTTGACTATTGCAATGTGCTCTATATGGTGCTGAAGAGACATGGCGGCTCAGTGGCTAAGACACTGAGCTTGTCGGTCGAAAGGTCGACAGTCTGTTGGTTCGAATCCCTAGCGCCGTGTAATGGGGTGAGCTCCTGTTACTTGTCCCAGCTTCTGCCAACCTCGCAGTTCGAAAGCACGTAAAAAATGCAAGTAGAAAAATAGGGACCACCTTTGATGGGAAGGTAACAGTGTTCCATGTGCCTTTGGCGTTTAGTCATGCCGGGCAACATGACCACGGAGACGTCTTGGGACAGTGCTGTCTCTTCGGCTTTGAAAAGGAGATGAGCACCGTCCCCTAGAGTTGGGAACAACTAGCACATATGTGTGAGGGGAACCTTTACCTATATGGTGCTACCCTTGAAAAATATCCAGGAGCTACAAGTGGTTCAAAATGCAGTGCCCTGTGTGGTTTTGTGCAAGTCTAGATTTGCATACCTGCCACCTCTCTTGCTGGAGCTGCATTGATTGATGTTTTGCTTCTGGGTTTAGTCCTACATGATTTCGGGCCAGGTTATTTTAAGGGCCTTCTTATTCCAGTTACATCTACATGGCCTACCAGAGTGGGGAGGGAGCTTGGTATGTTAAGGAGGTCTATCTAATGGGAAGATGAAGAATGGCCTTCTCTGTGGTGGCTCCCTCACTGTGGAATATAAAATCTCTGCAGAGATAAGATTGGCCCCCATCTTGATACACTTTTGAAGATAAGGTCTTGCCAGTAGGTCTGGGAACCCCAAGGTGATATGGAATACATTAAGTAATTTGTTAGATTGTTCCTGCCATGGAATTGAGGGTTTAGTGGGTTTTGTGTTCGGGGGTTTTATTTCTGAAAGCCGTTAGGATTCGTCCAGAGGTGGGTTCGGACCGGTTCTACCAAGTAGGTACTAGGCTGCTGGTGACGTCATGGAGCCGGTTCTGCTGCTCCGTGGGCACTGCCATCTTTTTTTTTGGATTTTTTTTTTTGGGAAAAATGTTTTTTACGGATTTTTTTGTGCGCATGCGCAGAAGCCAAGTTTCTGCCATCTTGTTTTCGTCCTTTTTTGGGGGGGGATTTTTAAAAAACTTTTTTGGATTTTTTTTTCTTCTGTGCATGCGCAGAAGCCAAGTTTCCGGTACTGCGCATGCGTTGGCATCTTGTTTTCGGCCTTTAAAAAAAATTCGGGGCTTTTTTCTACTGCGCATGCGCACAAGGTGTGCGTGCACGCACATGAGGCACACCCACGCAGCGCAGGAGGCAGCGAACCGCTGGCAAGGTAAATTAGAACCCACCCCTGAACCACACTGGCTCTCCAATTGCTATTGCTCTCACTATCTTCCCTGAATCATATTGTTCTTGATAAATTGGGGAGAATGAAATGCATAGCACACAACAGGAGAAGACAGGGGTATAAAGGTAAAAGTAAGGTTCCCCTTGTAGATATGTGCTAATCATTCCCGACTCTCGGGGGCAGTGTTCATCTCCGTTTCTAAGCCGAAGAGCCAGCACTGTCTGACGATAATTCCAAGATCATGTGGCCAGCATGACTAAATGCCGAAGGCCCACGGAACGCTGTTACCTTCCCACCAAAGATGGTCCCTATTTTTCTACTTGCATTTTTAACATGCTTTCGAACTGCTAGGTTGGCAGAAGCTGGGACAAGTAAGGGGAGCTCACTCTGTTATGCAGCGCTAGGGATTCGAACCGCCGAACTGCTGACCTTTCTGATTGACAAGCTCAGCATTTTAGCTACTGAGCCACCGCGTCCCCTTCGACAGGGGTATGGGTCCGTCAATTAACAAATGAAGCCATCCCTGAAAAGTGTAAAATGGGAATGTCTGTGGAGATTCTCAGTCATCCAGGTCAAGGTTGTCTCAAAGGTGCATTTTTTCAAGAGGCAACTGGACTCTCTTTGTTTTACCTTGAAGACATTTCGCTTCTCATCCAAGACGCTTCTTCAGTTCTGACAAGCTTCTTGGTTGAGAAGGGAAACGTCAAGGAACAACAAAGGAAGTCCAGTTGCCTCTTGAAAAAGCACCTTTGGGTAAAATGGGAATACAAAAATCCATTTCCTATTTTACTGTAGTGGTCGTCATATAACAGTCTTGCCTTGAAACAGCCAGTCTTTTGTGAAATATATGACATGGCTCTAACAATTCTATCAAGAAAGTCCAGTTGCCTCCTGAAAAAAGCATCTTGGGGACAACCATGACCTGGATGACTGAGAATCTCTACAGACTTTTAGCTATACAATTTGGGGTGAGCACCCTTTGCATGGTGTGGGAGTAGGAATGGATTTCCAGAGGAAAAAATTGCAGACTGCAGCAGGGGTGTCAAACTCGTGTCGTCACAGCGTTGTCACGTGACATATCGGGATTTTTTTCCTCTTTGCTAACCGGGTGTGGGGATGGCAGCGCATGACACATCCGGCCCGCGGCCCACAAGTTTGACAGCCCTGGACTACAGGAACCAGGAGCACTACTCAGGTGACCCTGAGGACACAGATAAACCTCCAAGTCAGAGGTGGGTTCTAAAACTTCTTACCGCCGGTTTGCTCAGGGGTGTGCTGTGCTTTAAAAAAATCCAAGATGGCGGCACCTATGGTGCTGCCGGAAGAATCGGCTTGGGGGCGTGACAGGCCCAGGTTGATAATGGTTCTACCGAACCAGGCCGGTAAGTTACTAACGGTTTGGTAGAACCGGACCGAACTGTTAGGAACCCACCTCTGCTCCAAGTGTTTCAACCCACTCTAAAAGGATGCAGATGACCAGCTGTCTGCAAGGAATATAAATCCTTCCATTCCCCACTATCCTGTCAGAGCTGAAGAAGCTTCTTGGATGAGAAGAGAAACGTCTTCAAAGAAAAAAAACAAGGAAGTCCAGTTGCCTCCTGAAAAAGCACCTTTGGGACCTTCATTCGGTGCCATCAAAACTTTAAACAGTCACTGAACAAATGGTTGCAACTCCAGGATGACCTGTACAGTTGTGACTCTCCCTAGTCCTTGGTGATGCAGAATGGATCTGATGGGAAGTGAAGTCCTACATTTCTAAAAGGTTTCAGACTTCCTCTCATTCTCATATCTGAACCGCTATTTGAGGGAGAAAGAAGGTATGGACAATTTTCAGTATCCAGAAAGGCAGTAATAATATTTTGGGTCAACATGTGAATGCAGAAAAATCTCAAAACCATCCACTTAGCCATCTCTACTAATGGATAGTAATGACTCCAAAAAGTGCATTGGGAAGAGTGCTTTCCATGTTACATCTGATCACAATACTTAATCATGCACATCAGTGTTTTCTCAACCTCCACAAATTTGAGGTGTGTGGACTTCAACTCCCAGAATTCTCTAGCCTATCTTCTGGCTAGGGAATTCTGGGAATCAAAGTCCATGCATCTTGAAGTTGCTGAGGTTGAGAAATACCATTCTATACCAATGAATATACCTCAGGCAGATTGGGAATAGCGTATCAAAGACATTGACAACAATCCAAAAATGATGAATAAGATCCCCAGTAAATTAAACAGCTTTGTTTTTATGTGTATTTAGTTTGTATTTAGCCAACCTTCTACCCTGTTTCCCTGAAAATAAGACCTCCCCGGATAATAAGCCCAATCAGGCTTTCGAGCGCATGCGCTAAAATAAGCCATCCCCCGAAAATAAGCCCTCCCCAAAATACAGCAGCAGCCACGAAGTGACCATGCTCGCCGCCTCCTGCACCTCAAAAATAATAAGACCTTCAAGAAAATAAGGCCAAGCGCTTATTTCAGTATCAAAAGAAAATAAGACCCTGTCTTATTTTCGGGGAAATATGGTAGTACCTACCACGGAGCAGTCAGTCAAATCAGGGACAACAAGAGATCTGCCTTATTTCTGACTCACACAAGGAGAGCTATGGTTTCAGGTAAACTTCACAGAATTACTGGAAGCTGGTCAGATCCAATTTGGAATGTTTTGATCAAGGAGAGAAGCAACCTGGAAATAAGGAGAAATTTCCTAACAGGGAGAACAGTTAAACAGTGGAACGACTTGCCACCAGAAGTTGTTTGTGCTCCATCACAGGAGATCCTCAAGAAGAGACTGGACAGGCCATTTATCTGGAATGGTGGAGGAGTTCGTACCTGACCTCCAAGGTCCCTTCCAACTATTTTTTCTATAATCCCAGATCAATTAACCAGTTTTTCACTCAATAGTTGAGCTGACCCAACACATTGAAAATAAATCCAGACTATTAAACCAATATATATTACATCAACTCATCCTTTTAGATCTGACAGAGGAGACATGTTGTGGTGGTAGCATCTGCCAGGGACCTTCATTTAGTGGGCCCCAGGAGGTGGGCCATGTCTGCCTGGAATCTGCCTTATGGAACATTCTTTTTTTAATTTAATTTAATTTAATTTTATTTTATTTTATTTCTTTTAAATATATATCCATAAGCCTTGGTGAAATGCTCTCTGATAGTTTTTCTGTTTTTTTTATCATTCTCTGTGAGTCTCTCCTTATGTACACTGAGAGCATATACACCATAGACAAATTCCTTGTGTGTCCAATCACACTTGGCCAATGAAGAATTCTATTCTATTCTACTGTATGCAGACAGTGTTAATTCTGGGCATCATTCATATTAATCCAAATTACAATGACAATATTAGTAATCTTTACCACATTTATCAAACTTAGGTGATCCTCGCAATATTATTTAAACAGCAGAAAATAAAATGCCTAACATCTAATAAACCTCTAATCTTTCTATCTATTATTTTTTTTATTCTATTAAAATATACGTTCTAATATTTTCCCTATCTAATTTTATTTCTGCCTCTATCAGTTTACAACAAGCTCCCTTAATATTTGACAGGCAATTCTTTCTATCCATCGTCTCTTCTCCTCTTTAGTGTTTTTATCCATTTTTTATTCACCTCCCACACTCCTCAAATTCTCTCCATCACCACCATCATGACTAAAGTTAGGTTAGCTCCATCCCTGTTATCATTCCAGAAGTCCCTCAAAACCTGGTTATGTTACTATGCCTGGAGGTTCCAGGGAACCAGAGATGTTCTTAGATGATCCATTGTGGTTTGTCTTACACTCTATGTGGTTTGTACATTTAAAAAATGTTTTTATTATTGTTAATACCAATTTTTTACATATAATGATTGCTTTTATATATTTGTTATTTTTATTGGTTGTTGCACATTGCCCAAAGTCGTTTCTGTGAGATTTTTTTTCTTATTGAATCCAGCATTTTTACCCATCAGTTAGAATCAGGGATAGGAAGAGATCGATATTTTGTGAACTAGATCTCAATTTTTTTAAAAAGAAGAAGCATAAAGCTGCTAAAGTTGATCAAGCCATACTTAGTTGTGTTCAAGTGTGGTTACAAAGAGGAGAATTTTGGCAGGTTCTGGACAAATCGGAGTATGGAAAAGTTGGTTCTTGTGTTGACCAGTTCTTTCTGAGTGGCACAACTAAATTTAAGTTCCAGAGGCAAACTACATATTACACACATCTTTTAAAATCAAAATTGCCATGGTACTTTGAAACTAATTGACAAAAGTGAAGGGGGGGTCTGAATACGTTCTGAATGAAATGTCTATCTATCTATCTATCTATCTATCTATCTATCTATCTATCTATCTCTCATCTCTCTCTCCCTCCCTCGCTCTCTCTTTTTCTATCTCTCATCTCTCTCATCTCTATATCAATATGTATCTATCCATCTATCCATCTATCCATCTATCCATCTATCCATCTCTCCCTCCCACTCTGT
>JANHFT010003421.1:121491-131590 GCA_032467955.1 Pseudoxenodon macrops
CTGACCAGACTAAGGACGCTAGCCAGATGAATACCTGGTAGGCAGATTTCCCCCCCTATTTTCCTTCCCAAAAACTAAGATGTGTCTTATACTCCGAAAAATACAGTAATTCAAACTCCAATCAAGTTATAATGTTGGATTCATAAATCCAAATAAACAAATCCTATATTAGGATCAAGTCATAATCTCTTTTGAAATTCAGCAGATCTCGATGTTTAGAGCAGAGGTGTCACTTCCAGAAATCTTTATTGTAAATAGAGATGCTGATCAGAGGTGAATGGATTACCAAATCGACCAGTATCAAGACTCTCAGGACATCAGTATCACGGGTCTCTTATTTCCAGAGGAATAGCCAAATAACTTTGTTACTGCAATGCAATAACGAATCTTAACCATCTTTTCTGAAGGCTAAAAAAGTTATTGGTATTGTCACGCACACAGAGACACAAAATTTATGGAATACAGCTAATTTCATCCTTTAAGCGCAGTATCACAGCAGACATAAGATAAATATTTATTGGTGGAAGTGGTAAAAGGAAAGAATAAAGGAAAAATGAAAGATGTCAGGTGTTGACCAAGACTATTGCCTAGAGATGTGGCCATTCACAAAGCAGGACATGGATGCCACAAATATTCTTGCATTGGTAAACTGATTCACACAAGGTGGGACATAAAAGTAAGCAATGAGCCCCAAAAACTCCTTAGAAGTTCCACCCCAGTTAGTTCACAAGGAAATTGATTTGTTTGCTCAGGATAGTAATCCTAAAGTTAATGATGGCAAAGGGAAGATTGAAAATGCAGATAGTCTTCGACTTACCACCATAACTAAGGTTAATAATTACAGTTGTAAATCATAATGGTCATAAAATGAGTCATCACGTGACCAACCTGATTTTATGATCTTTTTTTTGTGGAAATTTTTAAGCAAATCCATTGTTCACTATTGGTATTTTTTGCCTGAAAGCGGAAGCAAATACGAATTTCTGGTAAAAATGTCATAAATCACAATCATGTGTCTGTGGGCTGTAAATGCGGTCTGGTTGCGAGTACACAAAATGTTATCATGTAACTCCCTTCCTGGGGGTGAGTGGGTGAGGGTGGTAGCTGTCAGAATTTTGGAACCAGATCCTAAGTAGCTTTTGTGCAGGGGAGGTCCGTCGTAATTTCAAAGGATCCAGAGGTGGATTCCTACCGGTTCTAACCGGTTCCTTAGAACTGGTAGTAACTCGGCGATGACGTCACGAAGTTGGTTCCTTCGGTGTCTCCCTGACACATTTTGAATTTGACACATTTTGGATTTTTCTTCTGCGCATGCGCAGAAGTTATTTTGTGCTTGCACTCGAGGCGCAACCCTGAGCAAACCAGCAGTAAAAAAAACCAGAACCCACCCCCCGAAATGGTCCCTATCTGACTGTTATTGGTCAAAGATTACCTGTGACGCAACCACAAATGTATATATTTGCCTGCAATATTAGGTTATTTAGTATTGTGAACAGGGAGATCTCTCTCATGGCAGCCATCCATTGAGAATTGCAGATATGTCCTTGACTCAAAATGTTGCTGATCTTGAAAGTAAGGCGATAATCAATGCAATTCTAATCCAGACGTCTTTAGTGTTTTAAAACTTTTTTAGTATTTTTAATTGGAATATATTTTCGGAATTGTAAGATGCCCAGACTCATTAACAGAAATCTAAAATAAATGAACAAATTCCAAAATCAGTTGTTGGCCAAAATGAGCTCCCAAAAGTAAAGATTTTCAGATACTGTGCTCCGCAGAGATGCCTATTTCAAGATCTGAAACTCTTACATTCTCTGCTCTCCTGGTTCAAAGGCTGAATGGAAAAGTGGAAAGAATTAAGTGGTACCAGAGGTGGGTTCCTATCGATTCTATAGAACCAGTAGTGACTTGGCGATGACGTCATGGAGCTGGTCCAGTCGGTGGCTCTGTGGGCGCCGCCATCTTGGATTTTGCTTCATGCGCGCACACAGCGCAAGCCTGAGTGAACGGCAGTAAAAATATCCAGAACCCACCCCTGAGTGGTACCCAGCTGAGGTGGCAACTTTCTCTTAGGAGGCCTGTCAAGGACTTACTCTTTATGTCTTCAGAATGGGTCTAAATCAGACCTGGACATTTTACAGCCAAATTCAGCTTCTTGGTTGTCCCTGTCGGTCCCGCGTGGATTGCTTCTATTTTGAAGGTGACTGCTCCCCCCCGATTTATATATGTGCATGTGTGCATGCCTATGCACCTTCACAGTTCTATTTATTCAGCCCTCCACAACAATCTCAGTTTCTCATGTGGCCCCTCATGATCATTAATTGCCCACCTCTGGTCTAAATTCCATTCCAATGGATTTTTAAAGAATGGCAATTCCTTGAGATCTCCATTCTTCTGGGCTTATTTGATTTGTTTGTAGCATATTGGCATTGTGCTTTCTTGTAATTCATGTTTTTATTTAAATTTTATTTTATAAGCAGCCTTTTTTATCAGCAAATATGCCCCTTTTGATATTTAAGTAGGTTTCTTAAATATGCCCCTTTTTTCTAATTCTATGCAAGGACTGACCCATATAATGTCAATTAAATGGAATTAAATTGAATTACATTATACATTTGTACCCTTCGGCTCTTTTATTTTAAACACTTCATTTTCTTTAAAAGAAGCAAGCCATATCCAGGTCACCATCTCCCCACCTGGCCCCTTTCATGACTTAGTTAAAAGTCAAGTTTTTCCATTCGGCAAAAAAGTTAGGGAATGTGTCTGGGTGTGTTGAAAAATCAAGATGGCGGACAGTTTTGAAAGTCTCACAATAGAGGAATCGATCATAAGAGTGGTGTGGTGAAGATGCTCACCTCCCACTAGGAAGGTTCAGAGTTTAATCTAGGCAGCGACAGATGTTTCTCTATCAAAGACAAAATATATGCTGTGAACTCCACATAGACATCAGGAAGGGCATCCGGTCAGTAAACGCTCAGCTCCATTCAGTCACCCCGACTCCACCCTGAATAAAGGGATTACAGGGTTGTAAAAAAGAAAAGAAAAGAGATATGGATCGTAAAATATCAGAATTGGTGGAAATGGTGGAAAGAAAACTGACCTGTTTGGTTAGATAGAGGGTAAAAATGCTTTTGAAAGTGGGAAACATTTTGTGGACTTTTTGCTAAAGGAAGAAAATAAAATGAAATGATGTTGTATGGATTTCGTGATTATAAAAGATGAAGATTAAATAAAGGGCTGAAGGAATTGTTGGAATAGTTAGGAGGGTGGGGAAATGATGGGTTTTTAAAATATCTGTTTTAAAAGTAGGTTGGAAGTCATTATATTTCATAACTATAATTTTCTTCTTTCTTGTTTTCTTTTCTTTTTCTTTAGGTTTGACTTTCACTGTATAAATATCCTTAATAAATATAAATTTAAAAAAAATCAAGATGGTGGCTGTAATCAAAGCTGCATCTGTTTTAAATATGAATCATTTAAAAGCTTAAAGAATTATGCAAAATCAAAAAGTGAAAGTTATGGAAGGACAAATGTTGTGTGTCATGACATCATGATGTGATAACTTGAATTAAACTTTGTGATAGAAATCCTAAATTGTACATTCAACTTGGCGCTCCCTTGTATGTTGAGATTGCAAATTCCAAATTTCCCAATCAGTGCAGCAGACTAGGAATTGCACAAATAGAGGATACCAGACTGGGACAATGGAAGGAAAGAACAATCATACAATTACAGGTAGTCCTCGAATTGTAAACATTTGTTTTGGGACCATTTAAAGTTACAACAGTACTGAAAAAAAAGTGACTTATGACTGGGCCTGACATGACTGTCATAGCATTCCCATATGATCAAACTTTTAGTTATACAATTTGGGATGAACACTCTTTGAATGGTGTGGGAGTAAGAATGGATTTCTATGGGGGGAAAAATTGCAAACTACAGGAACCAAGAGCACTGCTCCGGTGACCCTGAGGACACAGATAAACCTCCAAGTGCTTCAACTACCCTCTAAAAGGATGCAAATTACCAGCTGACTGCAAGGAATATAAATCCTTCCATTCCCCACTATCCTGTCAGAGTCCAGTTGCCTCCTGAAAAAGCAACTTTGGGACAACCATGACCTGGATTAACAAATTAACAGAGTTGGAAGGGACCTTGCAGGCCATCTAGTCCAACCCCTTGCCCAAGCTATCTAGGATCAAACTCACAACCTCCTGATTGTGAGGCAAGAGCTCCACCTCTAGGCCACAGCAGCTGACTGAGAATCTCTACAGACTCACGTGATCAAATTTTGTTTGTTTGACCACCAGCATGTGCTTATTTGCAACATCTGGGCGTCATTCCCAGCCAGCTTCTGACAAGTCAGCAAAGTCAATGGGGGAAGCTGGATTCACTTAACGACTGCATGAATCACTTATAACCGCAGTGTTTTAACTTAACAACCAGGGCAAAAATGGTCATAAAATCTGGGGTAACTCAGTTAACCATCACTTTGCTTAGCAACAGAAATTCTGGTCCCAATTCTGGTCCTAAAGCAGAGGATCATCTGCTTTGTCCTCACATGACTTATTACTTGAAATTCAACAGTTACTATCGGGATCATCCTCCTGAATATTCATATCATTCCTTCTGTTCTGCAGCCACAAGGCATTTTGTATTATTATATATTCTGGCAAAAAATCAGGCCACGCACCTGGAAGCAACTCATGGGTAAAACTGCAGAGAGCTCATGGAAGTGCCAATAAAGTGCCAATAGAGATTCTATTCTATTCTATTCTATTCTATTCTATTCTATTCTATTCTATTCTACTCTACGCTATTCTAATGCTATGCCTATCCCAATCCATTCTATTCCCCTGCCCTACCCTACCCTACCCTATTCTGTGGCATCTTGGGGTATAACTTTTCTCCATGTTTATGAATGGGAAGCTTAAGCACCACTGTGCCTTAACCAGCCCTACCAAATCTGTTTCCATCTCACCAGCCAGAAACTAAACTCTGGTGATTCCAAAACACATCTAAATGTGTGTGATTTAGTAAGTGCACCAAGCTTAATTAAACAGATTAAACAGAGCTGTGGAGCTGAAGCATCTTTTGTATACTTAAATTCAGCTTTTTCAAACAAGGAAATCCACCGAAAGCAGCATTCACGGCTTCTTGTGAGAGATCCTGTACACTCTTAGAATCTTCTGAGAACTCATTTCGTTGTACAATATATAGTAACTAGAAAAACAATTGTTGTGTTTGAAAGAGATACTGCTAAACCTGGAGAAAATATTAACTTTTTGGTTGTGGGGAAACTTAAGCAACAGTTTTGGTTTTTTTTCAGGTAGAAAGAAACAGAGGTTGAGTAATTTGTGCGTGAGAAAGAAACTGCAAAGCGCTGAATTTGTCATAAATCTTTATGGTCACGTCCACATAGTTTATAAAAAATTAGTCTATAGCCTGGTCCGTCCGTCCATCCGTGTGTGTGTGTAAGAGAGACAGAGAGAAAAGTTTTGAAAAGCTGCCCTACCTAATCGCTTGGAAGTAATCTTTATTCACTAAAAGCAATTCTAGCTCTATTTTATTACTAAAACCTAAGTATAACTTAGACCAGGTATGTCCAACCTGTGGTCCACAGGCTGCATTGGGCCCCTGGACATCTATTAATGAGGCCCTACAACATCGTAAACTTTTAGCATTATTATGTGATTCTATATTATAAAACTCTATTGTATGTTTGATAGGTGGTCCAAGACGATTCCTTTTCACTCAATGTGGCCCAGGCAAGCCAAACAGTTTGGACATCCAGGACCTATATTATTGCATATAAAGTCTAGCTTTTGATTTTGCAGTAGTAAACCTAAACCGAATCTAAATCAGAGGTTGAGCTCTTCCCTCTTCCACACAATGTCATTTAATTTTTTTTCTATTTATTGTAGTAACGACTGTGGTAAATGAATAACCAGTAAGTGACCATTTAGCACATGGTTCATGCCGGATCCACACACAAGGCTAAGAAGCGTAGTAGCAATTTATTCTGACAACTGGCGATTGTCTGATATTGCCGCTGATGACGGCCTTTTTCCTGCCCGTCCAGCAAAACCTAAGCTACTTTTTGACTTAAGGCGCCAAATGAACACAAACATTATCTCTTGCTGCTCACCAATGGGTGCAGAAAAGGGAAACGGTGGGAACGTTTGACAAGTTGTGTGTGTGTGTGTGTGTGTTCCCTTTCCCCAAAATCTCTACTAAGAAAAGACAATTTCTGGACTAGTGTTCTCAGGCAAAAATGGGACGGAATACAGACCCTTCTGGTGGTGTTAAACTTGCACGGTACAAAAACGTCAGATATCTTTGGTTTTGCGTCCAGCTCTAGTGACACTTCGCTCTGACAAGAGCACTGAGACGTGAACTCCTTCTACTACACTTCACAGTCTTGGCATTTGCGTTCCCCTCCCACCTCTCTGCTAGACACCTACGGAATCGTTCTGCTTGTTGCCCCGGCAACAGCATGCTTTAAAATATAGCAATGTTTATCTTTCTGTAACTGTGCCTGTTCACCGCTTGTATCAAAAGCCTCCTTTCTGATCGCAGCACAGTTTCAGGAGTTTTCAGTGTTATTCGCACAGCCTGAGTTTTTTGCACATGGGAATTGAAACAGGCTGGGTTGGAATTCAAGGGCACCGTCCTTTTCTGGATCAAGTGAATCAGGCTTGTAAGTTGTAAAGGATAATGTATTTTAAAAGCCTGTTGAATCACATTCCCATTTTAGAAATAAGGATTTTCTTCTGAATTTCTATTGCCGGGAAAGGGCAAAACAGGAAGAGGAAACGGAAGAAACAGGAGTTTGTTAAGGAAGTCAAGATAGAGTCTATAGTTGAGCAACTTTTTTATCAGAAGGTAGAGGGAAGTCAAAAAAGGCAAGATGGTGGCCATAACTACCTGAGCAGGGTGTCCATGGGAGAATATCAAAAGACTGAACAACCTGTGACCTTACAATCAAAGCCCCAGCCCTTTTAATGTGGGTTATGTTTGCAACGTATGAAAAAGAGGAGTAAGGCTACAATCACACACAATTGGAGCTGCCATTTTGATTGTTTTTCCTTAAAAAATACTAAAAGTATTATTAAGGACGTGAGAAAGAGGAGACTATAAAAGATAGATATGAGGGAAGGAATATTTTTTCTAATATTACTTTCCTGGGAAAAATAATAATTGCTTTCGATCAATCTTCCAATCTAATGCCTTATAGATATGTTACATTTCAGTGTCAGAATTCTTAAGCAGCATCTTGGTTTAGATTCTGAAATTGGCCCAGCGCTCCTGGAGGGCTCTTAAATTGGATGAATTTAGTTGTTTTTAAGGATTTTATGATCTATAGTCCAGAGCCTCTTGTTCCAGCCCAACTTTCCTAAAGCCCAGAAGACACAAAATCTTTCCTAATCTGTGAAATTAGCATTGAGAACACCAACAGTGCCTTGGCAATCATATAATCCAGCACATTAAAAAGATTACAGAGAGAATGAAGCCAAGAACAGGGAATTTTATTGTGGCAAAATGGAGAAAAGAAAACATGGGAAACAAAGTAAAGGAAATAGCTACATATACATTTACAGAAAAGTCGGTCTGACCTATATAGCTATAGTTTATCAACTTATGTACAAATATTCCAGCAGATGTACAGAATATCTTTCAGGAAATCTGTACTGAGTGAAAATAAATCTTTAGAGACCACATTTGGTTTTGTCATTTGGGTAATTCCAGGAACTAAAAGGATGTCCCATATTTTGAAATTAGCAAAGCTCTCAGACTCTTTAAAAATGGCAAAATAGAATTTGGGCTAAGCATGAGAAAAGCACCACATCTGCAACAAACCAAATATTTGCTTACAGAATTTATATTTTTCTGAATGGTTCCATATTTCCATAGCAAAACTTCATTTAGTTCTGATTTATTAAAACATTTTTAAAAACATGGTATTATATTTTGATGTTTGTTAGTCTCAACGATTGAGTCGTAATCAGAATAGTCATAATTTTACTAAAAGTAGACCCTAAAGTCCAATGATTATAATAGAATTTAACTAAGCATGAGTAATCCCAACTCACCAATCCCAGAATACTGCTCATTAAGGACATCTTTTCAGGAATGTTCAATCCAAAACAATATGATGGTTCTGTTGACAGACTTCAGAATAGGTGAGGCAATCACAAGGCATGTATCTCATTTGAAAAGCATTCAGAATGAGTTGGCACTCTATTGCTTCTTTAGCAGTAGGATAATATAAAAAAAGAAAAATGTAGAGATTGTGTCATTTGCAAATGGATATTACTTTAATAAAGTCTTCTGGATGATTTCATCCAGTGGCTTCATGGAAACTAGTAGCTTATTTGTGCTTGAAGAAATGCAGTACACCTCCTGCTCAAGAAACCATCATTGGAGTCAACAATACTAGGTAATTTTTGTTCAGTGTCCAACATCCCATTTATGAGAGAAGGCTGTAGAGAAAGAGGTCAGGCTACAGCTTCAGAAAGCCTTCTGAGGAAATTGGTTGTTTTGATCCTTTCCAGTTAGGATTCAGCCCTGACTCTAGTACTAAGATAATAGTGACGACACTTGCAAATGACTTCTGGAGGGTTTGGGATTACAGTGATGCATCCATTCTGGCCTCCTTGATCTCTATGTGGCTTTCAGAATCAATGATATTGTCCTTCTGGATCAGCTTAGGGCACTAATGGTTAACCTTTTTGCTATTGCGTGCCAAAAGCAGGGGTCGCGGGGGAGGGGGGTCGCGTACACGTGTGCCCACACCCATAATGCAATGCCCTCCCCCACCCCACGCATGCGTGTACAACCCACACACTGCCCCCCTCGCGTATGACCACAGGCCTCACTCCGGTTGGCCCATTGGGCCATTTTTCACCCTCCCCAGTCTCCTGAAGCCTGGGGTGGGCAAAAACGCCCTCCCCGCCCTCTGGAAGGGTGAAAATCAGCTGGCCAGCACGTGCATGCTCACTGGAGCCTACATACCTCATGTGGCCTCAGATATGGCTCCACATGCCACCTGTAGCATGCGTGCCATTGGTTCGCCATCACGGGCTTAGGGGGACAGAATGGGAGGTACAGTATAGTGGTGGTTCTCCTTCTCTGGGGACCAGTTCCATTTGGTGTTGGTAACTGGAAGAACTGAAGCCCTTGATCTGTGATTTGTGGAGTTTTTCAGGGCTGTAAATTCTCTCCACTCCTATTTAACTCCCCTAGCATGGGTGATGATCTTGATGATACTCAGATGTACATCTCCATCCCTGGTCTATCAACTGTTGTTGTCAAAGTTGTTTCTCTGTGCTGGGTGAGGAGAAAGAGGCTCAATTTTAGTAAAACTGAGAGGTTTTGAGTTTTAGGGCTTCCTAATATGGGGGACCATTCTTTAATTTTGAATGGTGCGGCACTCTCCAGCCAAAAATGGCGATATCTTCTGTACTCTCAACCTTTGTTTGAGCGGATGGCATTTGTGATCAGAGGAGGTTTTGCACAAATTAATTTCATGCGCCAACTGTACCCATCCTAGAGTGGGATTTCTTGCTCACAGTCCCTTATAACTTAGTCACCCTTCATTTGTATTATTGCAATATACCTTACATAGGGATTCCCTTAAAGACCACTTGTAAATGCCAACCAATCCAGAATGCAGCAACATTCCTCAGCACTCTTGTTACATTATTATTTTAGGAACTGTACTGGCATACTAGGTTTCTGGGTGCAATTCAAAATGCTGGTCATTTTTTTAAAGTGTATCATGGTATTTGGGGGGGGGGATCTACAGGACTGTCAAGTCTCCATTCTCTCAGGAAATGTGCCTTCTTTGTTGCTCTTATTGGAAGAGCTTACATCTCCAAATCTGTTACCGTGTTTCCCAGAAAATAAGACAGGGTCTTATTTTCTTTTGAACCCCGAAATATGGCCTTGGCCTTATTATCAGGGGGGGTATTATTTTGGGGGTGCAGGAGGCGGCGAGCGTGGGACTCGATGTCCCGTCACCGCCTCCTCCCCTCCCTGTTCTTCGCGCCGGCCGAGCAGCTAAGCTCATGGAGCAGGACTCTGCAAGGCTTGTTGT
>JANHFT010003421.1:131881-146176 GCA_032467955.1 Pseudoxenodon macrops
TTTCTGGCAGGTGGGGTGGGGATGGGACACATCTTACCTGTCTCTCGTAGTGATCTCATTCCTCGCCTTGTGTCCACAGGAGCCCTTGGCGAAAGAAAATGTCTCGTGAGTTCAATCGATCTCAAATTTGTGAGACGTTTTCTTTCGCCAAGGGTTCCTCCAACACAAAGGCGAGGAAGGCAACGCTACGAGGGACAGGTAAGAGAAGCGTCTCACGTGGGGGTGTAGTTTGGGGGTGGCAGGTGGGAGAGGAGATGGGTCGGGATGGGGCTGCATGCGAGACACTCACCTTAGCAGCGTTTGGCTTTGTGTAAACCTGTTGAGTTGAGTCCACCTCTGACATATATTTTTTAACGGAGATATTTCATAGAAAAGAATACTAGTTCTCAATTGCCATGTGTTTTGCTTCCATCTTTCATCTTGGTTTTTAAATTTGGTGTAAACTGCCCAAACCTGCAGTATTTTGATTTGGGCAGCCATATAATTACCGTAGAAACATTTGTTTTTTTTTAATAACCTGTAATCCCTTTATGTAGGGCGGAGTCCAATCAAATGCCTTTCCTAATGCCTATATTTTTTTCTTTGTGCCCTGATAGAGAAGCACCTGTCACTGCCAATAATTGAACTCTTTAACTTTCTGAGTGGTAGTACGTCTTCTAACGTAGAAATACTTTCTAAATTCCAGGTAGCAGTAAAGCCAGTGCAAGTCAAATCCACACCAGAACATTAGTCCAAGGAATATCTTAATTCGAAATTGCTGAGAGATCCAGCAAGTTAATTTGTTGAACTTTCCATTCCACTTGCAAGTCATCAAGTCATAAAATCAAAATGGCTTCTATTCTATGGTCAGGCAGAAAGCCAGACTGAAATAGATATCAGCAATTAGTGTCTTCCAGCACTCCTAGCATGATGTGGGGGAAAAAAGTACTTCCTTTTGTTATTTGGGAACTTTATTTCTGTCTGCTTCTTTGGTTGATTCCAAATTGAAGAAGAATCTTTCCTAGACAATTAGGGCCTTACATATGCAGATTGTTTCAAACTGAAGCCATCCATTCACAAAACAAGTATCTTCCCTGATTAATCGAAGCATAACATAATGCAGAATGAAGCATTGTTGACTTTTCAGTAGAAGCTTTCCAGAGGATATGGACTGAGTGCAACAGTGCAACTGCTCTCTGTTTTTTAATCCAATCTGGCAAGAGCTTTAAGACAAACATTTGCTATTTTTGGAAAATTGTCCTTCATGATAGGTGTACTTATCTGGAATCCCAACATGCAGACATTCTGAATGCTAAATGATAGAAAAGAAATACTGAAAAAGTCCTAAAACTTTGCCTCCAACTATTGCATGTCTGGATTTCTTCTGCCCAGATATGGTTGCCCTACCTCTAAACAGGAGGTAGGCAACAGTTAAACAGGAATAACATTTTTGACTGTCCTTCCCTTGGAGCTTGAGTTTTGGCAAAGTTCTGTCTCTGGGATCTAAAAAGGGCAATTGCAACATAATTCTTTAAAGCAAACATAAGAAATTAGGGACAATCTGTGGTAGCTAACTGAATCTAACATTTTTTTACAAAATATATGGATTTACCTAAAAACTGATTTTTGCAAATGCTAAAACTGACTCTGAATATAATTTGCTATCCAGCATTTTTTCTTCCTCCATTTTAATGACTGGTAACACTGATTCTCCTGTCAGGTTTCTTGACATAAACCTCAGTATATCTGATCTGGTTGTGTCCAGATGAAAGAGAAATAGAGAAAAATAAGTAAAGCATTGCAAATATGCCCAATGAGGGGTTTTATTCTTAAATTTGGACAAAGAGTAGAAGGCTAGAAAGGGAAATTTCAGTAGGGTGGGGCAAGTTCTATAGTCATGTTCAAAGACACAGCACTTAGCCAGCTTGTAAAACTAAGCACGGTTGGATCTGCCAAAGATGTAGGATAAAGTGAGAAATTTAAAAAATGTCTGGAAGAAGGAAATGGCAAACCACTACCATATTGTTGTTAGCAAACTGTATGGATATTTCTACAAAATCAAAGTTGAGTTCAACTTAAGGCAGCCTTTTCTTAAAGAGCAGGAAATAGGTACCGGCTGGTAAGGACATATTATTTGTGATTTAACAAAACAAGCATCCAACTTTCCATAGGATACATCAGAGGTGGGTTCCAAATCTTCTTACTGCTGGTTCGCTCATAGGCGCACTAGGGTTGTGCACATGTTTCACGCATGTGCATGCATAGTGCTTTAAAAAAGCTTCTGTGCATGTGCAGAAGCAAAATCCAAGATGGCGTCGCCTACATCACCACCAAACGAACCGGCTCGGGGGCGTGGCAGGCCCGGGTTGCTAACAGTTCTACCAAACCGTGCTGGTAAGTTACGAACAGTTCGGTAGAACCGGACTGAACCATTAGGAACCCACCTCTGAGACACATGTACACCAATATAGCAGATGGTTCAGCTAAGCAACTGAGAACCATCTTCTTTCAAAGCATCCCCCCTCCCCCAATACACAGACCACCACAATAGAGTGTGCACTACTATAGAGAGCAGGTGTCTGGCTCCTCCATAGATACCAGCTGAGCAGACAGAGTCAAACTAGGAATAGAGCATAATGGGAGGAAGTGGCATTACAACAATATGGCAATGCGGAAGTGACAGCTGTGGACACAGCTGTCGCAACTACTTCCCTGCACCATGCTTCATGTAGGCTCCAGCTCAAACCACCAAATTTGCTCTTTGGACTGCTAGCCAAGGGAGCAAGAGGGAAATCATTGGTGTTTGCTTCTTTCTCCAACAGAATTTGAGGAACGCCTCTTCCTGCAATACCAAAGAGCCAGATTGGCACTTCTAGATTGAAGCTAGCCATTTCTTCTTTAGCACAATTACTTCTTGGCCCTGGTTGTGAAATCTAAAAATAAATAAAAATCAAACAGGTTGTAAGATCTGATGTGAGAAAACACATTCTCCACAAGGTTTTTTGGGCTGTGTAAAATCTTGTGATTAACTGGGTGCTCTGGCATCTGAAGAGCTGCAATTGCTAAAATCTTAGCTAGCAATACTTGTTTCGAATTTACAGTTCTTCTATCCCCGACAAATTAATGTTCTTACTTAATATGGGTTGTTTCCTAAGTTCAGTGGTTTATTTAGCGTATGGCAAATACATGGACTTATAGTAGTTCAAATGTTAATAACGGTCCAGAGGTGAGTTGTGGATATTTTAGCTGCTGGTTTGCTCAGGGTCGCGCTGTGTGCGTGCACGTGAAGCAATAAAAAACTAGCTTCAGCGCAGAAGCAAAATCCAAGATGGCGGCACTCACGGAGACACCGACAGAACCGGCTCCGTGACATCATCGCGGAGTTACTAACAGTTCTAAAGAACCAGATAGAACCGGTAGGAACCCACCTCTGGTCCACTCCACCCAGCCATTCAAGGACAGGGTGGTTCAGTGGTAAAGAATATGCTTTACATATGAAAGATCTTTGGTTCAACCTCAAATGATGCATCTGGAGAACTCTATAATCAGAGACTCTGGAGAAGTCCTATTAGTCAGAAATGGATCTAATATTTACGGGAAATATTGATAGGCAATTCCATTTTCTCCCCAAATTTGTATTTCCAAATACTGTTACTTAGCCAGTACCTAGCAGGATACAGAAGATTTTTTTAAAAGCCATACTGGATCAGAATTACCAAGGAAAAACTAGATGCCTATGAAATATCCACAGTGGAATATGAAGACATAATTTCTCCACAATGGATTTTCAGTAAATATTGTCAACCTTCCCCCTCCCCGTTCCACCTCCTTGACTGGATTCCTGTTCTTATCCACCATAGGTGCATCATTAACCAGTGGTGGGATTCAAATTTTTTTTACTACTGGTTCTGTGGGCGTGGCTTGGCTTGGCGGGCATGGCAGGGGAAGGCAAAATCCCCATTTCCTCCCAATTAGCTGGGACTTGGGATGCAGAGAATAGGTGGGGGTGGGGCCAGTCAGAGGTGGTATTTACCAGCTCCCCAAACTACTCAAAATTTCAGCTACAGATTCTCCAGAACTGGTCAGAACCTGCTGAATACCACCTCTGGTCATTACCCTTCAAATCTGTCCTCCTGTACTTGGCCTTGGGAGAATGTGGTAAATCAAGGCTGTTTCTCATTTGAAAGAATTTTATTCAGGGGGCCTTCTGATTGCATGTGGCCTAAAGTTCTTAGAATCATAGGGCTGAAAAAGGGACCCTGGAGGTCTTCTAGTCAAATTTCCTGCCCAGGTTAGGAGACCTTATTGAGTCCTGGACAAATGGCTGTCCAATCTTTTCTTGAAGGCCTCCAGGGAAGGAGCACCCAAACTCTGGAAGACAAGGTGTTCCACATATTATTCTTACTGTCAGGAAATTAGTTCCAAATTGGATCGGTCTTTAATAAGTTTCCACCCATTGCTTTTTGTCCTGCCCCAAATGCTTTGAACAATAAGTCAACCTACTCCTCCCTGTGACAGCCTCTCAAGTACAGGAAGATTGCCATCCTGTTACACCTAATCCTTCTCTTTGTTAGGCTAGCCCAGTGATGGCGAACCTATGGCACACGTGCCACAGGTGGCACGAGGAACCATTTCTGAGGGCACGCGAGGCGCTGCTCTATCAGCTGCAGCGTGCTTGTGCGCGCTGGCCAAGTGATTTTCAGCCTTGATTTTCGGCCATTTTTCACCCTCCGGAGACTTCAGGACGCTTCCCTGAAGCCCCTGGAAGGTTAAAAATGGCCCAGCAGGCAAATCGAAGTCACTTGCAGTTTGCCCATTGGGCGTTTTTTTACCCTCTGGAGGCTTCAGGGAATCCTCCTGAACCCTCTGGAGGGCAAAAAACGGTTCAATGGAGGGTGTGTGTGTGTTGTTTCACATCTGAAATTTCCCACTTTCAGTAAAAGTTCTTCTGTTATGTCTAACTTTCTGTTTCCCAAACCCATAAAATCCCATTGCTTGATGTGGATCATATGTTCAGCAGCAGGATGCTGAGATAATTCATTAGGAAAATATGCACCGAAGCCTATTTCCATGGGGAACAAAATTTGAGGGGAAAAAACCTGAGGATTTTTTTTTTTAAACAATGGTGCTGGTTCTAATTACAAGAATTGTTATGACCTTCTTTATTCTGGCATCTCCCAGCAATTATCCCATTATCCTCTCTAGCAAAGGCTGTCTCCAAACAAGTTCATGGTTATGATTTAGTAGAGTTCTCACTCAAGGCACAAATGACAGGCTCAAATGATCTTACTTTATGCACATTATGCAAAGACCCAGCTCTCTGTAGAAGACTCTTAAGCTCGGACAGTTGAAAGGAAACAGAAGAGGATGACTAACAGCAAGGTAGATGGACTCAGTTACAGTGGTTATGAGTGTGTTGTTGAAAATGATGAAGACCAGGTTAAACCGTAGGCAGATAATCATGGCGAAAATGTATCTATGTGGTTATTAAAAGTCAACAACCTGATGGCACATCATCCTCATCCTCAAACATAGGGTAAATCAACTGGACCTGTATTATTTACTGGTTCATGCAATATACTTTTTTTTTTAGAAACACAGAAATATGGTTTTTTTTTCTTTTTCCAAGTCATCTTTGCTCAGTTTTTCTTGCAAATGTCTGCAAGAAAACAACCAAGCTCAGAGAGCACCAGATTCCCCACAGTTTAACCCTGAACTACAAATGTTCTCTTCTATTGGTATTATCTACAACAGGGGTGTCAAACCTGGGTGGGTGTGGCCAGCGTGTGATGCATCCGGCCCACAGGCTGGGAGTTTGACAGCCCTGATCGACAATATTTGGTAAAACTAGGCTCCTTATGGTTTCAAGCTCAGTCTTTTTTACCTCTTTCTAGAAGGGACAATTGTTCCTTCTGGCTTGTTGTTTAAGAAAGATAAACTGTGAAAATGGTAGCATGGAAACATCTCAAAGTCGCACTTGGTGAAGTATAATCTTAAATGGGATATAAGAATCTGCAGGACACATTCTGGACTGGGCTTCCAAGGCGCATGCCGTTTCAAACAAACCTGAGCCACTGTTACATCTATCATCACATTTTGTTTGGAAAAACATATCCAACACAATTGTCGGCTTTTGTTCTAATATATATTCCTTTTTATAATTGCTACCCTGTTTCCCTGAAAATAAGCCCTCCCCGGATAATAAGACCAATCAGGCTGTTGAGCGCATGCGCTAAAATAAGCCGTCCCCTGAAAATAACCCTCCCCCAAAACACAGCAGCAGCCATGAGGTGACCACGTTCGCCGCCTCCTGCACCTCAAAAATAATAAGACCTCCCCGAAAATAAGGCCAAGCGTTTTTTCAGGAGTCAAAAGAAAATAAGACCCTGTCTTATTTTCGGGAAAACACGGTACCTATAAACATACTATTATGATCCACAGAGTGCATACAACCCTTTCCACAACGTATCTCTTAGCAAACGTGGGGAGTCCTTTGTGGAAATGCGGATCCTCTTTTCCTTAACATGGGTCTGGCCTGAGATGTTTTCCCAAGGGTTGCAACCCAGTAACAATTTACTCAAAGCTAAGACCCTCATGATAGGACTTCCAAGAAGTTCATATAAGATTTCAGCTTTATAAAGCAATCCTTCCTCTAATGCTGAGGCCTCCAGAACAAATTCCAAATCCTATGGTCTGACAGGATAGAAAAGAAAGAATTTTAAAATCCTCTTGTTCCAACCAAATTACTTCGATATCCCACCCCCCCTAAAAAAATATCCTCAAATTGAAACTAGGAGAAAAAAGCAGATCCATAGTTGGTTTACGAGTGCTTTGAAATTTAGCTTGGGGGTCAGAAGTGCTGCAAATCCACTTTAGCATTTCTCTTGCTTCCTCATATTCCTTGTTTTTTTACATCAACATTCTGATATAAAATAATTGACCAAACATAAGAGACTCAGAGAAGGTGTTATAATTCATATGGCTCTCCAAATGATGCCTTTCCCCTTATCTTCAGAAGAGGACATCTGAAAAACCCCACAGCTTCTGGAACTACCTCCCAGGACTATATCACTGCATTTTCCATCGCAACTAAAATGTCATCCTTCACATCACTACTTCCCCTCAGGAAAACATAGTGGAGATACACAGGGCAAATTGTGCTAGATTAACCTTTCCCAATAAGGTGTTTTGGCTGGAAATTCTGGGAGACCCCAGGTTCAAACAGATTTCAAAGCTCTCAGATCCTGGATGGATGCAGTAACGTGACCCGAGCCATCTGTTTTCTATGATTGAATGTTTTCTTTTTTACTTTGAATTGGTTGATTGATTTGCTGATGACTGATCTACTGCCCTTTTATTGTATTTTAATGTGAGATTTTCTGCTTTGGTGATGCTTAGTCTCCAAATGCTTTGATAGGAATGCTAAGAGTAATAATAACAGTAAATATTGTTGTATTAAAAATAATGTATTTCAGTGGTACTCCCCAGAGAAACAGTTTAGCCCAAGTATTTCATGTGTGGCGAAGAAAGACTCCACACAGAATTGGGAAAAAAAAGAGAGCCATTGTGTCAATCAGACCAGAGGGTGGGGGTTCCCCCCCTTTTTTTGAGAACTCTGGAGACTATTTTGCATGGCTGAGCCAAATTACTATAGCAACAGCACGAGTCAAGTGGGTGGATTTCTTGTGGGCTCTTTTTAATGACTCATTTTTATTTATTTGTTTCTTGAAGAAGAAATGCCTCAAACATATTTTCAAGCCGTAAAAATTATTTTTTTAAATCCAAATATCGTAGCATAATAGAGACACCCTTCTCTAAGAATCATACTCAAATAGATTGTATACCATAATAATAGTTGTAATCTTTGGAGGCTTCCTCAGAATAATCCTCTCGGTCATGAATGGGGTGGGGACAGTAGGCGGAGTCAACATCCGAGCAGCTGCCTTTGCATTACGGGATAAAAGTAGGCAAACTTAATATAATTTTGTGAACTGTTTAAATAGGTGGCATTGTCTTGCAATGTATGAAGTAGCGATGTTTTTTAAATACCATGTGGAACATGAAGCGAAGTCTTCTCAGGAACCAACATAGGAAAGCATAATAAGCATGAGTTAACCCACCCCCATCTAACTGGGAGAGGAAAACTGGGGTAAATAAACTTAGGTTAATGTGTCAAGGAAAATTAGATTCTAAATTAAGGAAATTGGGAGTTTGTGGTAGGAACGACAAAGTTTTGGAGCAATTTTAAGCCTAAGTTTTACAATACTGTACCAAAAATGCTCACTGTCCAATATGGTGAACTCTTCTTTAGATAATACCTTAAGGAACATGTTTGCATTCAAAAAGCCATGAGATTTTTCATGAGGTTACAATTTTATTCTGATCTGGGAAGGGGAAACTAGTTATTTGTTATCTGCCTAGAACTCCTTTCCTCACCAACAATCTCTGCCCCTATGTTCCTTACAGCTCAGAGCCTGATGACTGGATATCAGTTTTAATTGGCAAGGAGGCAAAAATTAACATGGATGGAGTGCAGTAGAGGAATGGGGCAAAATAGGTAGGTCCATGCTGGATTTCCCCAGTTGGTGAAGGTATTTTGTTTTTCCTTTGCTTTCTGGGGTGTTGTCTGAAAGAATAAATAATTAGAATAGAGCTGGAAGGGACCTTTGAGATCTTCTAGTCCAGCCCACTGCTCAAGCAAGAGAACCTATACTATTTCAGATAAGTGACTGTCCAGTTTCTTCTTAAAAACCTCGAGTGATGGAGCAGCCACTCCAATCACTCGACAATACCTATACTATTATTGTCCCAGAAGTGGACACCACTTGGGGAGTGGATGCAATGAATTGCAGCCACTCCAGTATGGAGACTGCTTCCAGGACAGTTTCCCATGGCTTCCATAACGGATGGGGAGGTCAAGGGGCAGAGCAGCTGGTTCTCCTTCCTGAAGGTGATCTTCAGATCACCATAAACATGAAAATCATTAACATTTCTATCCAATGTCAGCAAAAAGTCCTTAAAGGATTTCCAGAATTTTATAGAAATATTTTAACCCTGTTCAAACAAGCCAACTCTATATTCCTTTTTTTGCTCAATATTCTAACATTCTTGATCTTTTATTTAACATTAAGATGCTTTTGTACAGATTGATCTCTGTCCAAATCTCCTTTTTCCCATCTCAACTTTTTTCCCCCAAGACTCTTAACAGTCCCTTTTGTAATTCTATTAATAGGTCATTCCCAAATCACATTTTAACTCATGACCGATTGCATCCATTTTGATCATAATCTGAAAAAAAAACACCTCTTCCTGATTTCACTGACCAGTCCCACTTGGGTAGGCAGAGAGGGAATGTTATGGTTCCCATCAATTAAAGAACTTCAACTGGCAGAGTCTAGGAAGTAATCCTTCTCTGCTGTTGTCTCTGACCTATGGAACAGCTTGTCCCCAAAAGCAAGGCTGAACCCTCCCCACTCCCCTGGCCTTCTAGAAGGCCATTAAGACCTGGCTGTGCCAAAAACGCCTGGGGTCCAAGAGTGCTATGCAGCCCTGGGGGTAAATGGTGGGCCAAAGGTGTTCCCTCTGCTTTTTAACTTTGGAATTGGCCCTTTTAATTTTGTTTTAATCTAGTTTTTAAACTGTTCTGGCTATAGCTTTTAAATCATTTTATTGTTTTATGTGAGGCAAGTGATATAGAAACGAGAGAGAGAGATAGTTCTTGAGGGCTATATCTAAATTTAGTTCATTATTTTTCCTTTCCTTTTTGAAATGTTTTATATTGTCCATAAAAAAGATTTGACATATATGATAGATTATTTTCATTAAATTATTCGGATGCCTTTCAACTTACTTTGAATTGTTTTAAAATTCACAATCATAGGAAGGTGACAGACGTACAAAATAAATGCATCACTAAATTTCAGCACTGAGATCTGAAAGAATTCAAAAGGCCATAAAATTAGAAAACAGATGCCACACTGGGCCCTGACTAAGAGGATGCCCAACCCTGCTTTTTGGTGCATCACCAGACAATGCATCACATGGGAAATGACATTTGACATTTCACACATGAAAGTGAGATTTTGAACATGCAGCATTCATTTATGTGACAAAACAAAGCAGAATTTCTCAGCTCGGATCCTTATATGTTCTAATTGCTCCGCTTGCCTGCAATACGTTCACAAAACATGTACATGCACAAATGAACTATACCTCTTGGAATTCTTAAGAAATAGCCAAAGAGGAGAGAGGGAAACATGAAATCAAATTAGAACAGATATTAATCTACAGTGCTCTCTTTTTCCCCCCCCAGGGGAAGTGGCCTTAAGAGCAATGTGAGGCAGAAATCTTCATGCAATCTCTCCAGAGACCCAGATGCATTCTGCTTTTAGAAAGGTAGACCCAACGCAATTATAAATAATGGCCAGAGCCCACTGAGATAGCAAACAGAGACTTCCTTTCCAGACAGAAGCCTCTGGAGAAAAGATACAAAACTTTTGTTGAGTCTGCAACAGTTTGGGGGGAGGGAAGCAAAATATAAACACAAACTTACTACACACCAAGTGCATGTTATTCCTTCCCCCACTCCAACCCTGAAAAGGAAAGCAGCTATGCCATTTATCTGCACTCGTGACTGAGAATCAACGATGATTCTGTAATGCACTTCCTGGTGGTGTTCCCCCACAAAAAGAACACAAACAACTAGAAGCAGATGCTGAAAGCTTCCCCACCCCTCCCAGCTGCTGAAATGACTGCTTCATCCACAGACAATTCAGTCACCACCTTGTTACTGTAGTTCTTGGCCTATTCAGTGAGAGGAATGCAAAACTAATTCCTAGGAGGGTCTCGACCAGTACGTATCCCAAAGAACGGAAAGCGGACAGTCATCTAAAATCCCTTTTCTTTGTTTTGCAAGTCTGCAACTGAGTCAGAAAGCAGAAGTGTAGTGTAATGCCAAAAGACTTCTCTTTTCTTTTCACTAGTTTTTGCTTGTGATATAACCGGTAAGATCAACAAAAGCTGTGATGGGCCGCAAAGAAGAAAACCACGTATGAAATTTAAGAATCGCTGATGTACAGCAAGCAACACGAGTGGATCATTTCCCCAACGCAAATTGAATTCCAGCTGAATTCTTGTCAGCCCAGTAAACTAATCCCTTTTCCCCCCACTACCCAGAAACATCCCTTGAACCGCAATTTGGTGTGCTTCAGTTTGATTGAATAGCACTCTTTTTTTTTGCCCATTTTTCAGCAATCTGAAGAGAAAGTCCTCTTTTATTCCACAAGCAGATTCGATGTTGCTTAATTCATGGTGAACAATGGCACAGGGAACCAACGGCACCAACTCCCCTGCTTTGAGATGAAGTAGCTTTATGAGACAGAGCTCTAATTATATGCATCTTCTGAGTAAGTAGCCATAGCACGCAGTGCATTATTTTTGGAACAGAGTAAGAAGAAAATGTTTGCAGAATCTGAATAGGTTCTTCTCCCGAAATCTGAAAGCTGGTCATGAAAAAACAACAACACCTTTGTGTATATGTGTGTGTGTATGCATGTGTGTATTAGATTTATGTTGCCTCTCTCATTCCTAAAGTGACTCTGAATGTATTTGCATTTGGAGTATTTACGTTTCTATACTTCCCCAAAACCTTATTTCCTCCCCGAGTAGTACACAAATGTGTTGCAAAATTCAACACCATCCAGAGTTTTTGGAGTGATGCAGTTCATAAATCTTATAAATAAAGTAAACAGCAACAACAGATGAACCGATACAAAACAATTAAACAGCAACAATAATAACCAGAATAAAAATGATGAGGAAAAAATTGAATCAAATCACAAGGAAGCAGTAATCTGTAATTTTCTAAAATACCTCGGATTAAAATAAAATAAAAAAGTTCTTTCATCAAGTGCTGGAAGGGCTATAATATAGAGCCATGCAAGGCTCTCGGTGAAAAGTATTCCACGACAAGAGATCCCGCTAATAAAAATCTCCTTCTATGACTTTCCCCTGTGCATACGCAGGTTTCCTTTCTGAGCAATATACATTACAAGCAAACTAAACCCAGACTGCCACACCGATGGACCAATATTATCAGGTTAGTTTCAAGAGATAAATCCATTTTCTATTTTAATATCAAGCTGACCCTTCTACGTACTCTAGCCCAGAGGTCTCCAACCTTGGCAACTTTAAGCCTGGCGGATTTCAACTCCCAGAATTCCCCAACGAATTTTGCTCTAGCCAGCTCCACGTTATCATCTGCTTGTCATTCTCCTGTCATTTCTGGACCCTACTTAGCCTTCTGATCTGCCAAAAGGTTAAGGGCACGGGGAGGTTAAGGGCACGGGGAGGTTAAGGGCACGGGGAGGTTAAGGGCACGGGGAGGTTAAGGGCAGAGGATCAGGAGCAGAGGTGGGTTCTGAATCTTCTTACTGCCGGTTTGCTCAGGGTCGCGCCTTGAGCCTGTGTGCAAAGCACGCGAGCGCTTTGTGCAGAAGCAAAATCCAAGATGGCGATGCCCACGGAGCCACCGACAGAACCAGCTCCATGACATCACCGTGGAGTTACTACCTACTCTATAGAAACGGATACAACCGGTAGGAACCCACTTCTGATCAGGAGGGCTGAGTCCAAAACCACACTATTGCAACAAGCTGGATTTTTTCCCCATCCTGTCCTCCACAAAAGCTGACTTAATTCACAGCCTCCAATTATCAAACCAGACATGAAAACTGGCTGAAATCATTTAACTCAATGCACATTGGTTGGTTACAGGCAATTTTTTTTCTTGTCTTACCAGGTAATCCCTGGATTAGAACTCCTATCTTGCCTAGGACAGTTCAGAGCAGTGTTTCTCAATCTTAGCAACTTTAAGACACCCGGAATTCCCCAGTCAGCATGGGACCTCTGGGAGATGAAGTCCACATTTTTTAAATTTGCTGAAGTGAAAAAAAACACCCTTCTCTATAATGACCCCACTGAATCAGTAACGATAAGGACAGAAGTTCATTGGCTCTAGAGGACAGAGACTGGAAAGGCTAGCTTAGATCAGGGGTCTCCAACCTTAGCAACTTTAACACTTGTGGACTTCAACTCCCAGAATTCCTCAGCCAGCAAAGCTACAGCCCTGGCCTAGATGACTGGTTTGAATTCACATCTGCGTCTGAATGAACTTTCTATCCTAAGTCCTCTCTGGCTACCCATTGCATTGTCAACTGCCTGAATAGCATGAATAGGAACTTATGAATAGGAACCTGGACTTGGAATGAAGGAGGTGGCTTCATGTCACATGCCTGCTATGGCTTGGCCTAAGCCAGCCACCATCACTTGGCTTCCGCTTCCTCTACTGTAGACAGGAGTGACAACATTGGGCAGGGGGATTTTAATCAAGCTGATAAAGCATTTTGCACGAAGCCCTATGCAAAACATTGCACAGAAATAGTGATCTCTTGAATCAGAAACTTAAAAACAGGAACATATCCCGCCATCTGCTTCTAATTATGAATCCTGTGGAGTACATAAGGAACTGCCTTTGTTCAGGCCAAACTCTTTGTCCATCTTCCTCAGCACTGTCTTTCTTACGGGAAACAACTCATCAAAGTTTCAGGTGGGAAAGAGCTCCTTTTAAAAAAAAATCATTTTGCGCAGAGCTGAACAGAGCCTTCTGCATGCCAGTCTGTCAATCTGCTATCCTTCTAGCCATGGGTTTATTACTTCACACCTGAGGGCCCTGCCATTCGTTAGCGACAGAAGCATTCAGCAGAAAGCATACTGGATTTTTCTCTCTAGAAATCCATTCTCCCCCTCCCAGTTTATGCAAATTTAGCCTTGTGCTCTCCTCTTAAAAAGACTTGCCTCCGAAGTAAATTACAAATAGGTCCATAAATGAGGGCCTCTGAAACCTTATTTGAAAAGTTAAAGGGAAAACACAAAACAAGCATTAGGGTTTGATTTAATGCAAAGGATCATAGAGTGGTCCATAGAGTGGAACTTGTAGCTTTCCACAGTTCCTTGGAATTTATCTCTTCCTATAAACCTGGAGAACAGAGAGTTCAGATATAATAGAAGAGAATAGAAGAGAATACCTGTAATTTGGGGTTGAACTGCGTCATCCTTGGTGCTTTCTGATCTTGATAGTTTGCTTGTAGATGTTTCCTTACTCAGTTAATATCATAAGTGCTAATCAATGTGCTAGTGCTAGTGACCAGCACTGCAACCATTACTAGTGAAAAGCAATGATGATACCGTGTTTCCCCGAAAATAAGACAGGGTCTTATTTTCTTTTGACCCCCGAAATAAGCACTTGGCCTTATTTTC
>JANHFT010003421.1:146276-161286 GCA_032467955.1 Pseudoxenodon macrops
TTATCTCATGGTTACTGTGAAATTGTGTGAATGCATCAATGCAGTGCATGTTATCTCAGCTTGCAGAGCTTGGATTCGTTGAATGAGTTTACCAAAAATGTAAATATTGCAGAATATACAACCTCATGCTATGTAACGATGGTCCATTTCATGCTGAATAAACTAAATTATTCATGTATCTTAAATAGAAAACTTATCTTTAGATACATTTTTACTCCAGAAGCATTTTATTAAAATAAATTTGATAAAAAATAAATCCAATTTAAAATTTAAACATCAGATGGTTTTTTTTCAATCTTCAACTTTTATGCACCCTGGAAGTCCCTAATTTATATTTTATGCTATAATCCAGAATACTTTTGTGGAAGAACCCATGTATATGGCCTTGATGATCTCCAAATGTCTCCAAGAAGAAAGGACTATCCTTAAATCTGCAGAGTCCACAGATCAGGTAGGTTATCCTCTGTATGCCTGGAAAACAGCATCCTGTATTGAATATTATGCACCCTCAGTATAGATTATGGACTTCACTTTCAAATTTTAACATGACTACTCAAGTTAGCATTTTCTCAGAACGGAAAGCAAAGAACTAACCCAAGAAAGCTCATGAAATATTCCTGCTATGGAGATTTTCCTTATTAGGGGGAAATTCCACACTGTGATATATTTAATACTTGATATATTTTTTTCTCATTTTCAAATTCCAGATGCAAACGGACAGTGTGCAAAATGCTGCACTGCTGGGCAAAGTGAAAGAGTTGGATGCAAAAGTCACAAATGTGAAGAATCGTGTCATAGTACGTTAAAAGAGTTGGCCCTTGGAAACTTTTTATTTTTTGCCATATGATAATCCAAAGGGGAATGCGTTGGTTCAAACGGGGAACATGCAAAGATAAGCTACATTGGAGAAGGATTGAGGGACTGTCTGGGAACAATGGACAGATTTTAGTCTCCCAACGCTGTTATCAAAATCTTGCTATTGCTATTGTCACATGACAAAACTTGTTGAGTAGTCCTATTTTTTAGCACCAATTGATTGTAGGATACTCTCAGAGGTAGGAAAGGGATACACGTAACAGCCTTCTCCAGCCTGATGAACTTAATTGATGTGTATTACAAGGAAGTATTTGCCAGAGATCTTGAATTTAAATCTATCCAAATGTCAGTGTGACCAGTGGTTGATATTTAGACAGTAGCAGGTTTCTATTCTTGTCTATTCCAGTGAATATTCTTTGGTTCATATCTATTACTATGCTAAGCCTTAAGATTTACTGGTCAGCCTTGCTTCGGTCATATTTTTTGACTGAACCTATCCTAAGACTTTGTCATAAAGATAAAATAGGGGAGCAAAGGCCTATTTTGATAATGATCAAAATCATTGAACTCATTACATTTGTTTTCATAAATACCACCATTTTGCATTAAGTGATTTTGAATGTCTGATGAGCTTATTTGTTTTCTAGGAAATAGAGCAAATGATAAAAAATCTGGAGGATGTTCAAGATGAATATGATTTCAAATATAAAACCTTTCAAGTCAGAGGTGAGTCAGTTTCTAGCCTTCTATTGTTTCCTATGTTAGACATTATTCCCTGACAATGAAATCGTGTCCAGTTGAAGCTCAATTGAAGTCTTAGTCTGTTAAACATTTGTTTCAGTCTTGATTTCCATTTTGTGAAAGTCCAGATCTTACAAACATCAAGATCTGCTGTTTGCGCTCATATTCCTCCAAATCATCCTAACCTCTCTTGGTTCCCCTCCATGTCTAATTGTGTTAGATTGCAACTCCCATCCCTTCCCAGCTGTATGTTACCTGGGGATAGATTGACTGAAGTAGAGTTGATACAGACGGCCAACATTTTCCTTTGAACTTAAAACAAAACAACTCAAAACATCCCAGTTTTGAGTGTTCTATGTTCAACTGGAATGGAGAATTCCGAATAAGCTTTTTGTTTATTTTTCATCCTGAGCTCAAAGCAAACAATGGAAGCAGTAGCTAAGCTTCTTTTGTTGAATGTTTTCATTGCCTAACAAGATCCCAGCAAGCATTTAGAGATGCAGTAAAGCAATCTACATATTGGCCAATCCAGGTTATAAAATTGGAGTTCAGTTCAAGCAGTTTCACTAGTGCTACTAGAGGTAAGCCAAAGTACCATTCAGAGTTATAGCATCCATTCTCTCATCAAAGCTCCAAAGGTTTTGATGAAGGATAACCAGGTTTTGGTTAACATAAAACAGGCAAAAGAATTTAAGCACAAAGAATGAGCCGTGTCAGACCTGCCCCAACTTAGGTTTCTAGGAAAGAAAGACCCTTGACTCCATTTGATTGAAGTGATAGGTTCTTTTACTAAAGTTAAGTGGTTCTAGTGAAAGTAAAACTAGATCTCGGTATTCCTGTGCAAAGTAATACCCTTTCCCTGGCCCTCCCTCCCTTGATTAGTTCATTGGTGCCCAATGGTATGCCATTTTGATGTTTTGGAAACCGCTTGGATGCTTGGTGCCTCTCAATGTAGTTTCGCATTCTGTTCCCAGGCCAGGTGTCCTGGCGGCTGACTATTCCAATTTGGCACCTCAGATATTTGACAATGTGACTCTTCTCCTGCCATTTGTTGTCTTATTTCCATGCCCGAACTTTACTACCCCAAATTCCTTTCCCCCCCCTTCCCTGCATTTATGGCAGGAGTCCAGCGAAGAGAAGAAGGCAGACCTAAGTAACATTGTCATCAAAAGGTCTAACCCTTCTGAACAGTATTGAATTCAGTGGTTTCCTATATTCCCTCTCCCTCCAGTTTCAGTTGATGGTGTGCAGCTTGGATTTTCCTGAGGTCTGCTGCGCGAGGGAGTGAGACACATGCAGGAGGTGGGGGGTCGGGGGTCGGTCAGATGCACAGGTGGACGGGGTGCATGCGGGGAATCACACTCTTTGCATTATGGGTTATAAGTGCAGGGAGGCCTACTAGGCCCAAAATGGGACGTGGGGGGTGCGGCGTGGCCCACCCGCAGCCTAACTTTGCTCCCAGGAGATTGCAGAGAGGCCTATTAGCCCCAAAATGGGGCGCGGAGGGGGTTTGCATGCACAGGGCGGGGGTTGCATGTGCATGCACGGGGGCAGGGCATGCGGGGGTGTCATACACACATTTCATTATGGAGGTGGGCATGCTTTCAGCACGCAACAACAAAAAGGTTAGCCATCACTGTTCTAGATCCTCTTGTGAAGAAGATCACATGTCGGGGAATTGAAGTGCTACAAATTGCCTAACCTTGGCCTAGATTTAAGTACATTTCTCCCCTAATGCTTTGCTTTTGTACATAGACATTCCTTGCGTCTTGTCCTTTAGTCAGGTAGCCTTATAAGTAGCCCTTGACTTTCGACCATTTCGGCCATTTATGATGATGCCGAAAAAGTCACTTATGACCAGTTCTTGCACTTAACCATCCCTGCAGTCACATGGTTGTGATCTGGGTGATTGGCAACCAACTCACATGATAATTGCAGCATCCTGTGGTCACATGATCATCATCTGCAACCTTGCCCAGCCAGCTTCCAACAAGCTAAATCAATGGCGAAGCTGGCAGGGAAGGTTACAAGTTGTGATTACACCATGTCTCGCCTAAAGGCCAGCAAAAGTAAAACTCTGTGCGGTCATGTAATGCCTCACTTCCTTTATACTAGAGAGGACTTTTATATTGTTTATTGGATTATTTCTTTTCTTTTTACAGTTCTGCTATTCTAAATATAAAAGACATCTAAAGTTTTGGCAATGATCTCTCTTGCAGAATGTGAACCCAACAGCATGACCCAGGATGACTATAAAAAGGAAAAAGTACAGCTCCACACCATGTATTTGCAGCTTCACAGTAAAAGACAGGTGATACAGCTAGTTTCTTTGGAGAACTGTGATTGTTCATTAGTCTAAATAGCAGGCACTTTTTTTTTTTTGCTTCCCCTCCCTTTAAAGGATTTGAAGAACCGATGGTTGGAGTCCAAAGTGTTTGTGAGACAGGGTTGTGTAATACTTAAGAGGATAGGGCCAGGGAAATTCTAATTTATCATGATCTTTGGAAGTTACTGGGTGCCTTTAAAGCAGTCACTGCCTCTTAATTCAACCTAAGCATTATTGGGAAAAAGATGATCTTGGAGGATGTACCCTGTTTCCCTGAAAATAAGACCTCCCCAGATAATAAACCTAATTAGGCTTTTGAGTGCATGTGCTAAAATAATCCATCCCCCGAAAATAAGCCCCCCCCAAAACACAGCAGCAGCCATGAGGTGGCCATGCTCACTACCTCCTGCACCTCAAAAATAATAAAACCTCCTCAAAAATAAGGCCAAGTGCTTATTTCGGGGGGTCAAAAGAAAATAAGACCCTGTCTTATTTTCGGGGAAACACGGTAGTACTATGATTGTCACCTTCAACTCAAGGAAAAAGAGAACATAACACACAACAATATTCATTTAGAGGTGGATGCCACAGTGTAACAAGGTTCTTTTTGAACTGAAAATTAGCTTGTATTTTTACAAAGCTGGCAATTGGCACAGATAAACAAGCCAGTGGAGGCTTTTTTTAATTATTACAGTGAGGGCTTTTATCACAAGTATTAACTACGTAGTTTTGGTAGTTTACCTGATACCACTCCTAGGTTTCACTCCCAGAGACTATCTCCCTGTAGTTCTCCTGCTAGCTACTTTGTTTACGTCCCCTTTCATTTTAACTTCCCCCCCCCCCTCTTCTGTGTTTTAACAAGAGAGCAGGTAAAAAGGATGGGATGGAATTTTGTTGTCGTGTGCTTGAATTGGTTTGACCTTCTCCTGCTGAGAAGAACATCTACTGGTTCTCCATGGAGGAAAAAACTTATTTGACTCTTCTGCCCAATCCTTCCCCAGAGACAGCCAGGTCTCCTTCCCTTCTTGGGTGGACTTCTTACCCCTCTGGGTCTTCACTTTCCTATTTGAAGCCACCTGTAAATCTTTTTTTTTCTCCTTTCCCAACCAGGAACCAAAAACTGCCCCTCACACTTAACTTCTCTCTCCATCTTTATTCTGTAGCCACTTGATTCACTCCATGCATTCCTCTTGTCTCATTCCACTTTTTAGTCAGGCCAACAGCATGTTCCCCAGCAACTGAGGAGGTGGGTGTCCCCCCAGGGATTTAGTCCCCAAACACCTATAGAGGAGGCTTGACTACTGGAACTGCCATCTTAGCATCTGGCCACAACAGCCCTAGCTAGCAGCAAGGTTGGTTCATCAGCCCTCCTGATAGCACAGTTGCCATTCAAAGCCAGCATTGAGAAGCTTCTCCCCTTGTACTCGCTCACATCAGCAACACAGCAGCTACTAAAATCCATATGCCACAGTAGTGCAATATACCATCATTGCTGTTCTCCAGTTTAGTATAGAGCAGTGGTTGTCAACTTTTTTTCCACCATGGATCCCCTGTAAATAAATAACTTTCGTGGCTAAAGACCACGGCCAAGGACCTCCAAAACTTAACTCAAGATTAAAATCATAACATTTCTTCAAACCTTTGCAGACCCCCCTGTGATGACAATGTGCGGGGACACACACACACACACACACACACACACACACAGAGAGGTCTGCAGACCACAAGGCTGAGAATCACTGGTGTAGAGGGTAAGTTGTCCTTGACTGAGATAAGCCAGTTCAAATCAACATTTAAATGAAAAAACAGGGCTTGAGTCCGTCCCGTCCCCAAAAAAAGAAGAAGGGAATGTGAAAACAGTTCAGACTGTTTAGCTCCCTAATTCATTTGAACATAGGGACAGAGGCAATAAACCTCAATCAGACTTACAGTATTCTATTTGCTACAGCTAGTATTTAAAAAAGTAGTTTAGCCTTCCTATGGCATTGATTTCTTGCTTTCCTCTACATGGTAGGGTTGACATTTAACAGTCATTCATTTTTCCTTCCCTCTGACTTCCATTCCTGTCTTGTTTATTGATGTCACTGCACTATCCACTGCTGCTTTTGGCTGCCACAGCTTTTTAAAAAATTGAAAGGTTCCTTACTTTGTAGGCTGACTTTTAGTTCCTCTTATTTATTTGTTAGCTATGTATTCCACAATTCAGTCAAGAACTTAGAAGATACATGGTGCTTCTTCCTTGTGTTATTTCTACACAACAGTCCTATCAAGTAGGGCGTGGACAGTTGAATCTGCAGCCTGCCTTTTGTATGCATTTATTGCAACACAAGTATGACCCTTGGCTAAAGACTACAACAGGGGTGTCAATCTCAAGGTCCATGTGCTGGATCTGGCCTGTGGGGTGTTTAGATCTGGCCCATGGGGCTGCCCTGTAAACAGTGAAGGACCGGCCTGCAGTGACTCTGCCAGTGAAAACAGAGCTTGCACGCCTCCCCTCCCCCCGCTCCATTTTCGCTGACAGAAAGCCGTCACAGCCGAAAACTGAGCTCAGGAGCCCGTTTTCGCTGGCAGAGCGCTTGGGCCACCACAGGCACCCCCGACATGAGTGACATCAAGCTGGCAATGCCCATCCCAGCCCCTGAGGTCAAACACAACCCTGATGCAGCCCTCAATGAAATCAAGTTTGACACCCTTGGACTACAACATCCTCCTGTATTCTAGGAAATTCCCACTGTGCATCATGTGAATGTTAGAGCTCTTTTTTTTTTAAATTGAAGAGCTACATTCCTTAACATTTCCAATGGATCTTGCCAGGATCGATCTAAAAGTAGGGTAATAGCTTGAATATGTTTCTTACTGGATTCTTTCTAGGATGTGCTACAATCGATATCCTCTTCGTTGCCTGTGATTGAAAATACCCAAAATGCTCTGATAACAGAAGAGCTGGTTGAATGGAAGCATCGACAACAGATGGCTTGTATTGGTGGCCCACCCAACGCCTGTCTAGATCAGCTTCAAAACTGGTAGGTCTCTGAAGCATGGAAAGTACAATCAGGAATTTTCAGTATCAATTCAACCAGAAGGGGAAAAGTACCAGAAAATTATCTGATCTGAAAACTAATACCTTCCTGAAGTGTTGGAATTCTGCTGTTCCTCTCTTCTTGTCATGTTTGTGAGTTTTCTACATTTTAAAAATATGTGGGTTATATTCTTCTATTGATAAACTGCACTGTGTTGACTGTGCCGTTTGAGAATTATGACACTTGGATTCCAACACACCTCCAATCTTACCAGGTCTAATACCGTGTTTCCCCGAAAATAAGACAGGGTCTTATTTTCTTTTGACCCCCGAAATAAGCACTTGGCCTTATTTTCAGGGATGTCTTATTATTTTTGAGGTGCAGAAGGTGGCAAGCGTGGTCACCTCATGGCTGCTGCTGTGTTTTGGGGAGGGCTTATTTCGGGGGGATGGCTTATTTTAGCGGATACGCTCAAAAGCCTGATTGGTCTTATTATCCGGGGAGGTCTTATTTTCAAGGAAACAGGGTATTACTGAGTCAGGTAAACAACCAAGCTCAGAGAACACCAAAGATGCCATAATAGGGGCTACAGTGCAAACACAGCTGTTGAACCACCAACTTCCTCACTTTAGTAGTCTTACCTGTTTCAAAAGTATATCAGCCTTATGACTCTGGAAAGTGTCAAGCAGGGTTAAAGCCTTTCCTTTTTGTATGCTTTTGGGACTAGAACTGACTATGAATGTGGGATTCCATTGGACAGGCTGGGATAGAGCTGCCCATTTCTGTGAATTGGTCTAATCTTTTTTTGCATGACAGTAGTAGCCAACTGCAACTATAGCTATTGCCCCATCCAGTGACAGTGAACTGCACAAATCAGTTAAGATTTGTCATGGTCTGAGCTAACGGGACAATCAATTTCATTGGGTGAGCTTCTTTTAAAATGTTGTGAGATACTCTGTGGTGAGATTATGGGAAGATTCAGAAAAGATAGCGATATCACTTTAGGAATAATTACCATGTCTTTCTTTTAAACAAAAACAAAGCACACAAAAAAAAACCACAGGAAAAACAAAACATCAAATATCCTTGTCCATAAATAACAGCTACCATGGTCTCTATCATCCACGGATCTTCATCGCAGAGGATTTTTAATATGCCACACCCATTGAGGAAATGCCAAACTGCTTCAAAACAAAAGTCAAGTGCTATATAGCTTTCTACGTTATCTTTAAACAAATTGCACTGTAATTCACTCAACAGCCTTAGGGCAGAATAGTTGATTATATGTGGAGAATTCCACACAATCCTGTTAACATGAAAGGAACAGGTGGGTGTGGCAGAGAGAAATTGAGGTAAATTCTGCAATTTGAAAACCTGCCCAATTTGATCTCAAATCACCCCACAAAAGCAGCTGGGGAAAGGGGTTGGATCTTTTGTTGTGGACTGCAATTTAATATATATATTTAAATCAGCGGCTGTTGGCCAGGAGAAGCTATTACAGATGCTATTTTCTTAAGATAACAGGAAGCTTGCAGACATAACCCGGGATTTGATGTCACTGCAGAAATCACTTAAATATATTATTGGGGGGGAGGAATTATAAATGGTTCCCCTTATGAACAAGAAACAACAGGTACCTTCCGCAATGGTTGCTGATATATCCAGATGCTCAACACCATTAACTTTTATGGGTTGCCATAATGCATGATTAATGTGAGAAAAGCTAAGAGTGGAGAGAGGATGCACAGTTTATTTCATAAAAAATAAATGGATTTGTAAACTGTTTTTTCCCCTTGCAGTTTATTTCTCAGAGTTGCTGCCTTGCAAATTAGATTTCCCTCACTCCACCCTCCCTGAACTCAGTGGGACATTTCTGAGCAGATATTGTACTGCACATTTGGACTCCCGAGTTTCAACATCAGAGAAAAAGAGAGAGAAAAAGATGCTTATTTTGCTATAGTTACTTCCGACTCTTCCGTTAACAAACCATGTTCGTTTTTAAGAAATCAGAATTAAGAACAGTTTCACGTTTGATCCACGTCAAATGTCTTTCTTCTGAAAATGCTTTAAAAAAAAAAAGAAGTTGCCCACAAGGGAATTTTTTTTTTGCATTATTCAGTGCTATTTTGAATAATAATAATAATAATGGGAGTTTAGGGGAAAATATTGAGAAGCTAATCTCCAGCTTTTAAAACAGATGAAACAAGAAGCAGGAAAGCAGCTAATTTCCATTCCTCAAAGATTAAGAGGTGGTTTTCTAAATTCAGCCTTTGTTCTCCCAGTCTGAAATTTCTTTCATGGCCTTTTGTGAATAGTTTCGCCCCTAAGCCTTATTTCCACAATTTCAGAATTCAGCAAAGATGCACCCATGCTTGCTTTATGAATGGAAGAAGAATATAAAGAGGAACGGGGGAACCATTTGCTTTCAAGAGAAACCCAGCCAGGTTGCTCATTCATTCTACCCAACCACTTAAAAAAACCTACTATCTACCCACTGGTCCAGAAATAAATTCAAAGCCCTCCTTCCTCACCCATTTGCTTATTTTACACTTGAATGTGATGTGATCAAACAAAACAAGGTTTTTCCCACCCTAGTAGATTTCCAGTTCATGAGCCACCCAAAATCTCAGCAGCAACAAAAAAAAAAACACCATAACAGGGAGAAATATTTTTCTGATGAAGGAGCCAATTCACAATTTTTAAAAAATCTTTCCACCACTCTGCCCCCAGCCAGCTTCTTTAGGAAGGGAAACAGGAATAACTTTAACAGACAATATACCAAGCAGGAGATATTTTTAAATATGGGTGGAATTTCTCTTACCTTCAACCCTAGTAAATATATCTGAATCTGAATCTGAATCAAACCCCTCCATCCACGCACCCACCTACCCCACCCCACCCTCATTATTATTAGTTATTGTTATTGTTGTTATATAACAATGCCCGATCTGAACAAAGAGGGCTGCAGAGAAAAAATGCATAAGAGAAATAGTGGGGGGGGGAATCACTCCTCCTCCCCTTCTCTCTCCCCCCCCCATCTCGAGCGCAATGGGGAGGGTTGAATTTCACGCCCATTTCGAATTAGCCCTAACAACTGGACAATGCAACCCTGGGGTGTGACACTGCAATACAATTTTTAATGCAGCTACGGCGGAAAGCGATTTGCAAGGAGTTGCCACTCACTCCCATTCACACACGCTTGTATGCGAGCCGGAGAGAGCCGGCGCGCACGCTTGGAGTGAGTGCAAAGCATTCGCCCATTTGTCTCGCAGTTGCTCTGCCTTGGGGTGGAGAGGCTCATCCGTCAAGCCTTCCTCTCTCTCTCCCTCCCTCAAGCCCAGGCACCGGTCGGTTCTCATTTCCCAATTCCTGGGTTGCAACAGCCCGGTTTTTCCCTTCGATTTGTGACGGTTTGCTAGACTAACGACTCGATTCCCAAGCCGAATCTGCCCTCCATCCCCGCTTCTTTCCCGCATCTCCGACTTTCTCCCGGATCCCGTCAGGCGGGGATGGGCGGAACGCAGAAGCGGCGCGCTTTGGAGCAGCAAAGGGAAACCACGGCGCGGCGCGCGGGAGAAAGGCTTACATCTCTGCGCCTTCTCTCCGGAGCCTTCGCTTATCTACCTGGAGGAGAGGCGATCCCGGAGAGCCGTCCGCTGCAGGGCAGGCGAGGGGGAGAGAGAAGGAAAAAAAAAAACCCACACACAAAACCTTCCCTCAGAGGCTTCTGCGCCTGGATCCAGATGCGAGGCGTGGAAAGCAAGGCGAAGTCGCCCCGGGGGTGCGGCGCTAGGAGCAACAGCTGGTGGTGGAAGGAGCGAGCTGCTAGTAGCCAAAGAGCCAGCAGCGCCTCAGCCTGCAAATAAAGTCCCACCCAGTCTTGTGTGTGTGATATCAGCTCCTCGTTGTACAGGAAACGGAACATCCACCACTTCCTCCTCTGAGCTACTGAGGGGGGGTGTTTTTGGGTTCTTAACTTGCAGCCCCTGTGCTTGCCCAACTTGCCCGCAAGTCTTTCTTTCTACCCGAATCCTTTGCTTCTTAAAAGAGGGCGGAAGGGTTTTTTCCCCTCCCCCCTCCCCTCATTTTTTAAGCAATATCAACATCTTTCTACAATCCTTATCTTGAGCCAAGCTCTTAGCAGCACCAGAACATGATGGCTTTGAGGTGGTTGTTTTTCTTAAAAATGTATTTAGTGGAGTTTTAGTGGAGGCGCTCCAAATTCTTGGGGGTATGTGGTGGCAAGTGACATTTCTCCAGGCGTCCACCACCACCACCACCACACATAGGAAGTTTAGAAACCTCTATCCCACCAGGCCCCCTTCGGAGAGCAGGCCATGCCCACCTCTTCTGTTGCTGCTGGTTTAGGAGGAAAGGGATGCTAACAGACTAATTGTAAATCGAAATAGCTCTGCTTGCAACCAGTTAGTTCACCTCGGGAATATGTGACACAAATCACCAGCCTATTGATTTGATGCATGTAGCTGCCCATCTCACATATGTGGCTATGCTGAATGGAATAGAAATGGAAGAATAGAAAATAATAGCAAATGGAAATAGAAATAGGATAGAATAGAATAGAATAGAATATAATAACTTTATTGGCCAAATGTGATTGAACACACAAGCATAAGTTCTCAGTGTACCTGCAAACAACGAAGTAATATAATCATAAGATACCAATAGGAGAAGGTAGTAGAAAAGACAAAAAGGATCATAGTAATACAGCCATACTACATGGGTAAACATTCTTAGGCACAAGACAGAATTGTGGTAATTAGGTGCTCAGCAGTGATGGCACGAGGGGAAAAATGAGTTGTGTCTAGTTCAGGTGTTAGCAACCTGTAGCTCCGGAGCCATATGCGACTCTTTGGGCCCTCTGCTGTGGCTCCCTGTTGGGTGATCCCACCACTGCCTGGCCCCATCCCTCGCCATCCCCTCCCAGTCACTCCTTGCCTGGCCTGAGAAGGTAAGAACGAAGGTGGGGGATGGAGAAGCGGCCAGGGCAGAGACAGAGAGGCAGAGAGACAGAGAGAGATACAGAGAGACAGGGAGAGAGAGTGGGGGAAGGGAGAAATGTCAAAAGGATTTTGTGATTCCCGGGAGAGAACAACCGGTTCTCTCCCCTAATGACTGGCTGGGTAGATGTGGCTAGGTGTGGGGTGAGGTGCCATGTGACTGGTGGAAGTGAGTGACGTCAAGTTGGCCATGCCCACCCAGATTTTGTGGCTCCCGGTGTTTTCTGTGGGAAATGGCTCTTTGAGTGTTTAAGGTTGCAGACCCCTGGTCTAGTTGTTTTGCCATGCAATGCCCTATAGCAGTGTCCCTGAAGGGAAGAGTTGAAACAATTTATGTCCAGGATATGAGGGTGTGTGTGATATGTTCTCAGCCCCCTTTCTGACCCATGCAGTATACAGGTCTTCAATGGAAGGCAAGCTGGTTGCAATTGTGTTTTCTGCAGTCCTAACTAGCAGTTGAAATTCTGTACCTGTCCTGTTTGGCTGCTGTACCAAAACAGAGAGCTATAGACGTTCAAATGTCAGACTCAATAATTCCTCTGTAGACCTATATCAACAGCTCCACTGCGATAGCATGGCTAGAACTATACTTTCACTTCTATTGTGCCTGAGCTGCCAGTAGAATACGGTCTCTATCCATATTGAAATCACTGGGGGGGAAAAGAATGTGATGGGAAATGCCACCTTTGTTGCCAGTCTCTGGCAGCAGAAGACCTACTTATCTACTGCTGTCAAGTCACTGATTTCCATGGACTCCCATTCTCCCACCTTGCCACCCTTGTATGGGGAGGGAAATAGAAGAAATGGGCTCCTTTGGTGGCAGTTCTCCCAGCACCAAACGTTCCCTTTACCACCTAGTGTGGCAGCTGAAAAGCTGCTTTCTAAGCCTCCCAAAACTGCCTGTGGATATCGAAGATGTTGAGAAGACTCCTATGGGTAGCTTCACCATGGGGCAACCAGCAGCTCTTCTGTAGGATCTTGAATGAAGCTGACCATGGAAGCATTGAGGAAGCATTGCATACAACACAGCAAGAAAGCCCTTCTTGCAATTCTTCTGAAGTCTTTCTGTCTCCCCTTGGCTTCCGCTCAGGGATGCCTGTAGAACCAGATCGTTCCTGAAAGGCAACGTTGCTTACAGCCCTGTAAGGAATCCTATGCAAAACCGCTCCACAGGCAGAGGTGGATTCCTACTGATTCAGACCGGTTCTACCAAGTAGGTAGTAAGCCACTGGTGACATCACGGAGTTGGTTCTGGTCCGTGAATGCCGGCATCTTTTTTTTGAATTTTTTTTGGGGAAAAAAAGTTTGGGGTTTTTTCTTCTTCTGCGCATACGCAGAAGCCGAGTTTCCGGCACTGCGCATGCCTTGCCATCTTGTTTTTGGCCTTTTTTGGGGGGAATTTTTCGGATTTTTCCTACTGCGCATGCGCACACCCATGCGGTGCGCCCATGCAGCACGCCCATGAGGCACGTGCACGCCCACCTGGCGCACCCACCTGGCGCAGGAGGCAGTGAACCACCAGCGAGGTAAGTTAGAACCCACCCCTGTCCAGAGGTAGCAATTGTGTGTGGGCGTGGCCTGGTGGGCATGGTGTGGCTTGATGGGCGTGGCTTGGTGGGCGTGGCAGGGGAAGGATACTGCAAAATCTCCATTCCCACCCCACTCTGGGGCCGGCCAGAGGTGGTATTTGCGGTTCTCCAAACTACTCAAAATTTCCATTACCGGTGCTCCAGAACCTGTCAGAACCTGCTGAATTTCACCCCTTAGCTATTGCAGTCTGTAAGCTGGCGCTGGGAATGGCAGGCAGCTTGTATGGTGGAGGAAATATTCCTGCAGGCAGCATCTCTGACATTCAATGGTTTCCCTGTGAGATTTGGTGCCTGGAGAACAGTTGCTTAAAAGGTATTGCTTCCCTTTCCTCTCCTCTAAACTGAGGATGGGTGACAAAGGAAGCGGGGGAGGAGTGGAGAAGAATAGTTCTTTTGTCTTGTCAGGTTTGTCAGTTTTCTGATCCTTCAGAGATTGGAGAACTGGATAGCAGAGGCCTTCCCTCCATCTTCTGTGGTGGTGGTGGACTTCTGCATTTTGGCACCCAAAAGACCAATCTTGAGTCATCTCTGCTTCTTCCGCCATCCATCCATTGGCAAGAGAAATGGGGAAAGGACTGTTTGGCATAATGGGAGATGGCATAGTGGGGAAGCCCCAGTTCTCCTGATGCCAAAAGATGAATGGCCCTGAAAATCAATATCTAGGGGCCAGGGGGAGGGCTGTATCCATATAGCCTTAAGTTGGCCAATGGTAACACATTTGAGCCCCCATCCCCCAAACTTACCAGAATGGTTTTCTGCAAACTTGAGTGCTTGGCACAGTTTGTTCTGGCAGAAATGGAAATAGCAATAGCAATAGCACATAGACTTGTACACTGCTTCACAGTGCTTTACAGCCTCCACTAAGCAGTTTACAAATGTCAGCATATTGCCCCCAACAATCTGGGATTTCATTTTACCAACCTCGGAAGGATGCGTCCTCCTTGAGCCACAACAGGATCAAACTCCAAGCTATGGGCAGAGTCAGCCTGCAATCATGCTTTCTAACCACTGTGCCACCAGGGCTCCTATTAACACTCTTGCAGCACAACAAAGAACTATGGGGGTTGGGTGCCTTCACAAGGGCTTCAGAGTAGATTGACTTTGACACTCTACATTTCTGTCCTTGAAAAACAGTGTATATGAACTCTCCTCATTCTGGGGCAAACATATGTGGATGGATCCAAGTTGTGGCAAGAGTCAATCCTAACAATCTATGGCAACTTCTGGTAATTTTCACAATATTCAAGATACCTGTATTTTTCTGAGTATAAGACACACGTTTTCTCCTCCTAATTGGGGCTGATAATTTGGGTGCGTCTTATACTCTGAATGTAGCTTTTTTTTCAGACCTAACGAGGTGAGTGAAGAGTGAAGTGATCTTTGCAGGCTTTTTTCATTGCTATTCCCTCCGAAGAACCTTTTCTTTTTCAGGTGCTAATGATCTTCTGGCCTTTGCATGCTTTGTTGATTGGTTCTCTCTATCAGCTGTGCTTTAGAACC
>JANHFT010003422.1:7684-22038 GCA_032467955.1 Pseudoxenodon macrops
ATCCAACAGGGAAGATATGCCTCCTAGGTTCATCAGATGTCATTATTTTATTGGGGATAAAGTAAAGGGATAAACCTTTAAAGTAAAGGGATAAACCACTAGAGGCCAATCAATTAATAAATTTCCATCAAGCAATGCTAACTCATAATTTTATTGGGCCTTTGGTGATTAATAAAGAGCGCTAAAGACTTAAGAGATGAGTTTATAGAAAATGAGGTGAGGTATGGAAGTATTTGATTGCCTTGTAAGAGATGGCATGGCAATAAGCTGTTAATGTTGAATATACTTTTGAGGGGTGAAGGAGAAGTTTCCTATATTTTCTAAAAAAAAACCCTCCCTTTTATGTTGAGGGGATTGTTCACTTTCTAAATATTTCATTTTTTTTAAATGTATTTTTGTAGGAGGTTTTTGCCTTATCTGTTTAATATAATCCTTCATAAAATTGTACAAAAAGCAATGTTAACCCTTCGTGGCTACATAGATAGATCTTCTCCAGGATGATCTGTCTCCAAATGGTTCCTTCAGGTTTTCCAAAGGTATATCCATCATCACTATACAGGTAGTCCTCTACTTACAACCACAATTAAGCCCAAAAGTTTTAGGACGAAGACAGTTGTTGAGTGAATTTTGCCCAATTTTACAACCATAAATTCTTACTATAATTGTTAAGTGAATTACTGCAGTTGTTAGTAACACAACTGTTAAGTGAATTTAGTTTCCCAGTTGACTTTGCTTATCAAGTCACAAAAGGTAATCATGTGACCCCAGGACACTGCAACCATCATAAATACATGCCAGTTACCAAGTGTCTGAATTTTTATCACATGACCACAGTCATGTGATCACAAAAATGATCACAAATCACTTTTTTCAGTGCCATTGTAACTTCAAACACTCACTAAATGAATAGTTATTCAGTTGAGGACTACCTATAATTAAGTCTATGCACTTTGCTTAATATGAAGCCTGGTTATTTGTGCCTTGAGTAAAAACTATGTATTGTTTTGATTACTTTGTTTTCTTGTTTTCTATATTTCTAGAATTCTCAGGAATTTCTCCAACACCAATGTTTAAAAGTGTAATTACTCTTATTACTTAAGGCCACAAATACACTACAAATCGTCACAGTAATAATGTACTTTTATTCCAGCCAGATAAGTGAATGTATTTTAATGTATTGAAAGTTTCAAGGTAAAGAAATCAAATATCTATTCCAAACAATCCAATTTACTAGAGGATATTTATTCAGTAAAACTATATTCTTCCTTAATGGCCCCTGTAGAATGTGATAGCAGAACAAAAAAAAAAGAGATTAATACAGTAAATAATACTGTGTTTATCATTTTAATACAACCAATCATTGGCTAATTTCAGTGTGGCGTTTAAACAGTGGACAAAAAAATGACATGTTTGACATTTTAAATATATTAAAAATGTAGCATAACAAGTCTTCCAATGTGTGTATTAATTACCATAAAAACTACTGTCCTTCAGAGTTGACTTCTTACAAATGAAGATGAAGTAAGCCTGTTTCTGAATTGTTACAGTATATGAGAGTAACTTTTTTCTTTCTTTTGCAATAAAAAGAAATTACAGAGACAACAGTTTGAATATGCAATCCAGGGGCATTATATCCACTGGAGAAAGATCATTCAATGACACACACAACATGTTTAATACCTCATCCAGAAGCATCCATTACAAGTTGCAATGACATCAAAAGGAAGACAGATGGGCCATGAAGTCACTGCACCAATGAAGGGCTTATGCAATGACATCATGATGCATTTGCATAAGTTGCATAATTTGTGTGATATCATCACACACGTGTCATTTACTGCCCTTCCAGACAACTCTGACCTTTCTTTTATTCAATAATCACATGTGTTCGGCTAAGAAAACCAGAAATAAGGATTTTCAAACTACAGTGAATAAGTACGGAATAGATGAGTTTTCACAAGATGTAAATATAACTAAGAAAAATTGAGGTATTCTCTTTCTTTTCAGTAGATTTGATGACACATCTAAAAGTACTATTTACTACTGCTGACATGAACAGCTAAACAAAGGTAGTTACTTTATGAAGGAGATGAACATAGTTTAATAGAATGAAGGCAGCAAGATTCATTATTTTAGTGTTCACACTAAATGCCAGCTTTGCAGTTTCATTTGAAACCAACAGCGATCATGAAACGTCATGAAAGATTTAAAAAAAATCTCCTAGAGCGATTACTAAACGAATCATTATCACACTAGATCAGTAAACCCCAGAAGAAAATAACAACAATAATAATAATAATAATACCAGTGTCTTATAATTTAGGTCCTTTTTCTACTCGGTGCCTATATTTTAGACACAATCCATAAAAATTGGCCACACCGCACATTTCATTTATCTTAAAAAGGTTGTATCCCCATAAAAATGCCTGGTACAAAGTCTGAAGTTAAGGTCCATCCCTAAATTTAAAAGATCAGCTAAAATAAGTTTAAATTATTACAGTATTTACAAATCCAGCAGGTAGAACAGCCATCATGGCTTCTTCCCCATCTTCCTAGCAGCTGTCATCCTTCAAGCAGCTTTGACGGTTCCCTCAGCTTCTAGAAGCTTCCTCATTTATCATCAGTCATTTTGAGCAGTTCTAGAAGAGCCCCCACAGCACCAAAATAACCCTTCAAAACGATTGAAAAGAAAGGAGTTAGCAAAAAAACAAATTAATGCAATATTTAATACATTTAACACTGGGAGTATTTTTTTTAAGGCTGTAAAAGAAAATACAGAACATCACAGAGGAAAGGATTAACATTCGCTAATTTGTATACATCCAGCTATTTAGTAAATATTAGATGTGACAAATAGGTATACAGAACCCAAAGGGGTTATTCTTTTTTTTTAAATCCCTTCTTTTAAAAAAATCTTGGTTAAAAGATTTCAGTACTCATATTTTTTAGCAAATACAGAAAATCACAGAGAAAGGGATTAGCGTTAGTTAATTTGTATGCATCCAGCTATTTAGTAAATATTAGATGTGACAAATAGGGGTTATTCTTTTTTTTTAAATCCCTCTTATTTTTAACTAAAATCTGAGTTGACTCTTTAAAAGATTTCAGTACTCATATTTTTTAGCAAATTTGCTGCCGGTGATCATTACACACTCAACCCGAAACAGTAACACAAGCTTGTTCCCAAGTTTAACATGTAGCAAAAGATAATGTTCTGCAGAATAATTCAAGCAGGGGAAAAAAAGTATGTGGTAAAGCTAAAATTCCCCATATACTTTAGGCTATGCAAAATCATTCAGAAGGTCATTCTGTGGGTTTGCTGAGAAGCTCAGTATCAAAACAGTGCATCCCCTCAAGGGCTTAGCAAGGCCATTCCACCCTGAGCTTGCACAAAACACACTTTTGCCAAGACTGCTACACAATGTCAACTGTGCATGATTCTGCACAATTCTAGTACAATCAAGCTGCTTCTATCTATACGGTACAAGATATACCAATAATTATTCTGTAAGGACTTCCAATAGAATTCAGTGACCGATTTATTTCTGAAATTTATTGGCCACCCAATCTTACGTCAATGTAACTCTGGGCGGCTTATAATTTTAAACAAAGGGAAGGTAGAAAATTGGCAAAATGCAATCCTACCCATCCGCTCAGAAGTCCCACAGAAAAGGGACTCGTTTTAAAATAAGTAGAATACCGGTAATTGTAGCCTCCTTACTGCTTTCTAATAGGAGTTTGTTCCTATAGTCTCTGCTGGATCAAATATTGTTTCATAGGTAGAAGATCCAATGAGATGAAGCTTAATGTTCTTTCTTGTCTAATATTCCTAGATGCCCTCACAACTTTACTAAAACAGATGCCTTATGCAGATATTGCCTTATTCAACAGACAGTAATTTGTTTTCCTATTCACGATTTAGAACAGGGGGTGGGCTACTATGGCCCTTTATGACTTGTGGACTTCAACTTCCAGAATTCCTGAGCCAGCCATGCTGACTCAGGAATTCTGGTAATTGAAGTCCACAAGTCATAAAGAGGCCACTGCTCCCCACCTCTGATTTAGAGTGAAAATTGTCAATAATGATAACTATGACAGATATTCAATGATCTTGTAAGCTGCCCAGAGTCGCCTTGCTGTGACGTGGGTAGCAAATAAACTTCATAAATAAATAAATTCATGACCATATTAACAAATATAATGCTTTCATTTTTTTAATGGTTTTTACCTCATGTTCCAAAAAGAGAGCTTTGAGTTGTCCCTTTGACCAATAGTCCATGGCATAGGCTAGCACCTTCATGGCAACCATGTTGATTCTCAAGAAGTTGCCTACAAACACCACTCGGTCAATGTTCTGTAAAATTTAAATAAAGTAAGTGAATTATGTGCAGTTAAAAGGATCTTATTTTCAATGTTATACATTGGGAAATGTTCAACAGTGCTTAAAGTTGCAATATTCCTTTGGTGTTTTGACAGTAAGACCTCAGGTGGTGGACAACCCAAAATGGATGAACTCGATTATGTAACACAATTGATCCTAAATAACGTTTTTCTGCAAACCAAGCAACAGGAAAAAGAATTCTATACAGTTACAATATTTTGCTTTTTCAAGTTTATTGAAGACTCATTCTATTCACCGACATGTTGCAAATAAGCTATTTGTTTACCATCACATAATCTTACATATTTCTTATTTTGTAAAAAATATATATATGAGAATGATCTCTAGCATATCAATGAACCGTGAAGAATAATTATTCAGGACTAACAGGACTTCTTTTCTATATAATCATGCATAGGGCTGACTATTTTTTCGTCGATAAATGTTCTGCTATAGGTTCTCTGGAAAGGATTCTGGCCATGTATATCCAGGAAGCCCTTAATTTGTGTTCCTAAATATAGTGGGTCATCTAAATAATATGCAATTTAGCGCATTCTAGAGAAACGTTTATTTGTCTAGAACAAACAAATAAAAATAAAATAACTATTTTTTTAGCCATATCTGTGCTGATGAATTAGAATCTGCAGATGAAATGGGAGAAGGAGTTAAGAGTCTAGGTAGTCTGGTCTCCCTTGGGTGTTTATCTGGTTGTTCTCAAGAGAGTGCATTTAGTCTGGTGAGATTCTTGTAAATAGGCAAGTAGCAATAAATACTCTCCGATCAGTTTGCTGTGTGTCTTTCTGTTTCTTGCACCTGACAGCTAAAGCACTGAAGTAATGTATTTCCCCAAGTATTAAAGAAAAGTTACAAACATTGTGTGAAGGTCCGAGTTTTACCAAGCCACAGGACCTTCGTGCAATTCATTGAAACTGTCTAGAGATAATTTTGTTCTCATCATGGAAGATTAAAGTTAATTTTGTTGCTGGCAGTGATGCTAATCGCTGAAACGGCCAGAGAATGTCTGACAGTAAAGAAGGAAAAGAATATCCAGATATTTACTAGAATTTCAATATACAACCACCACAGATACACACAAAAGCCCATGACAGCCTTCCTCTCTCTATGTGCTTTCCAGACGTCCAGATTTCAATTCTCCATATTTTCTGCAATTGACCATAAGAACTGAGGAATTTTGAAAGGGGCACAGGTTGGAGTAGACTGCCTAGAAATTAGTTCCATCGCTGCCTATGGCAAGGATATGAATTTGTACTGCAAAAATCAAAGGAAAAAAAAGGCAGCAAAGTCCACATTCTGGACAGAAAGGACCGCTGGTTTGAAAAAGGAGTCAAAGAGGCCATCTACATTAAGACTGAACGCTCTTCTCTCAACAGAGGGATACGATACCACCTATCTCTTGTTTACAACACAGTCCTTTCAACAGTTCCAATAAGGTTCCACATCCATTTGCACTATTCAGGTGATCCAAAGGGCACAGATAAATGTCCAAGTTTATAGATAAATTTAGACATTTATAGATAAACTTGGAGGTTTATCAGCTCTCAGAAAGAGCACTAACGACCAGATGATTGTAAGGAATATAAATCCTTCCATCCTGCACCATTTAGTCAGAACTGAAGAAGCTTCTTGGATAAGAAGTGAAATGTCTTCAAGGAAAAACAAAGTTGAGTTGCCTTTTGAAAAAGCACCTTTTTTGGATCATCACTAATTTACTCTTGTGTATTTTATTCATCAAAAATCTTTATTCGCTTCTGCCTCTATAATAAGCTACTCTGAAATTCACCAACATTTGAAAGAATAATTCACTACCAACTGCAGTGAAATCCTTATTTTGATGATACTTTTTCACCTTTAAAGAAGGAAAAATTAATTATCACTCAAGCTTGTAGCTAAACAAGCATCAGCTCCTTTTAGCAATTACTGCAAGTTATTTTTGCTTTGAAATGTTGCAGCTGCTAACATGACAAAGCTTAAGTGTTAATCATGCATCTTTTAAGCTTGCCTTTCTTGTCAACCAAGTGGGTCCTCTGTGATCCAGTTTAATTTAGTCCTAGTTTAAATTTTTAGTTACCATAAAAACAGAAAAAATACTGTTTCAGACTTCTTTAAGTAAGAATGTTATTACTAATGTTTCTGAACATTTTAATACTATACATTAAGAAATGAGTCACCATTTTTGGTCTAATGAGTCTAATGAGGTATTACCAGGTGGAATAATTATTTGGATGTACTAGAAAAACCACTGCCACATGCAAGACAGTGCCTTTGAGTTCAGACCACAGTTGAAGTTTCTTGAACTGAAGTAACTATGGAATTAAGATGCTGCACAGCCAGTTTCTCACAATTTTCACAGTTACGGACTCCAACTATGTATCGTAAGGCCTAAGCTTAATTTAGATTTCTCCCAATATTTTTGGAAAGTCAATGCTCAGGCCACGTGCTCATTTGCACTTCTCCTCAGTTATTTTATACAGTCTCACTTTAACCACCAAATCAAATCAATCACAGACCATCATAAGAACAAGCTACTGTCCGCGACAACCGCAAGATCAGCAAAATTCCATCTGTCCCACAAAACTAGAAACTATTCTTTGAAAAGGCTGCCAATTTGCTAACTTGAGTATTATATTAAACTTGTTAATAGATTATTATGCAAGCAGCTGCAAATTGTTAGACCAGAACTCAAAGGCCAGAATTCAAAAGACTATTAAACAAGCAAAAATCTCATGAATTCCAGACTTTTGCAAACTTTTGCTGGGATTCACAGATCACAGGGACCCATATCTAAAAATTGCAGTCAATTTCTGCTCCAAGAACATATATTAGAAAGTAACAGAAATATATAATTTGTTTGAAATATAAAAAAATCCCATTCACATATGTTCTCGCAAGCCTTCATTAACAATACTTATCTTTCAAAACTAAACAGGTCACAGTAAGAGTTCTCCCTAGGTCTCATTATATTTATAAAGCTGTGTTGCTATTGCAGTTAACTCTCTATGCTTTGATAGCCCTGTACAATGCTGCTTGAACTCCATGCCACAAGGCAACACTGTAAAGAAGCTGAAAGCAAAGAGGAGGTTCAGGACCACTTATTATTGCAGAGGCTTCCACTGATATTCCTATGTAAAATATTCAGGAATATTAAAAGCTTACGGTCCACCAATACATAGAAGCAACTGAAACAGGTCCTCGCTTTGATAATCCCTTACACTTGCATTTCACCTAACCTATTCAGTCATTGAAGTATTTGACAGTATGCCAGCGCCTTCCTTCCTCTTGTCATATATTCTCTTACTATCTTTGACTTGAAACATGGCATAGAGAGGCAATATATTGAACCTGCATGCTGCCAGGCTTGCCAGGCAGCAAGAGAAGTTGCTATTGTATACAGCATCTATTTTAGGTTTAACAGTCACTTTCTGGGATAGGTTATGCCAAGGCCAATTTCCTTGAAGAGCTATTGGTCTTTACAGCTGAGGCCACCGCATCCAACTTCAACATTCTAGCACTGATAACACACTGATAAGTGCTAGCGGTATCTCTGAAAACTAGGGTCCAATTTCTCCACTCCTGCAGATATCATCAGATTCCTGGGGACAAAAGCCCTCTAGGCACCAAAAGCAGGGGGAAAACCTGCTTTGAGCTAGTCCTCAATGAAGAAGATCTGAGGACTTGGGAGGATGGAAAGCAGCCTCAGATGATGAGGGTTCCTTCCCAATCATTGACATACCTTTAAAATACTCTGATATAGTCATGATCAAATCAGGTTATGTCACTCGTATAAACAAGTGTTCTTATAGCTTTACCTTTAAAAGATTGTGTAGTTTTTTTCCTGCTATGGCTAAGATACAAATTGAAAGGTAGATAGCTCTTGCTAATTGTTGTTACGGCTCTGCCACTAAAACAAAGTTTCCAAAATGTAGATTGGAAAGAATTCAGACCATTGGACCAAACAACATATGCAAATCATACTGAATATGTTGCCTCAATAACCACTCAATACTACCATTAAGTTAAGTTAATGGGGTCCATATTCTTTCAGTGTAAATACTGGAGCAGGGGTGTCAAACTGGCAGCCCGCAGGCCGGATGCGTCACATGCAGGCCACACCCGCCCCAGTGTGGCTTGCATGAATGGGGAAAATGTCGCGAAACATCACGCGACAGCAACATGACGCAGCGAGTTTGACACCCGTGTACTGCGGGCTTCAAATTAAACAGCACATCTTAAAAGTAAATCTTGACCAAACACAGAATCCCACTTACAGGCTCCAAGAATTAGAGGTCTCAGGGATAGCGATCATTCTACTTAGGTGAAGTTCTTAACAACTTAGCAAATTATCTATGAAAATTATCATATTAGCCTTTTTAAAAAAAAGAAAAATAGTAGAGCCAGTTCATATCATGGAATAACATCCTTTAAAGTAGGGATATCCAGCCTTGGCAATTTTAAGGCTTGTGAATGTCAACTTTCAAGAAGTCCTCAGCCAGACATGCTGGCTGAGGAATTCTGGGAGTTGAAGTCCGCACGTCTTCAAAGTTGCCAAGGTTGGAAACCTCTGCTTTAAAGGATTGTTCAATATTTTCATTGGTAGGAGAAGGTATATAAACCAAAAAACCCAATCTTCTTACTAACCCAAACATAGCTTGCTATTAAAATGATCTCACCTCATTCAAGGCGCACATCCGTGCAATGGAGCCAATGTTATTGGTGATGGTGACTAAAGTTGCTCTTGCCAGATCCTCTTTGCTGATTGTCTCTCGCTTTTCTTTGCTCATCATGTTGCCGAAACTGTGTGACAATACTAGAGGATGTGATCTTTCTTATATTTTTCAGAAAGGCCAAGGTTTCTAAAAATATGTTTTAAAGAATTTGTCTGGGATATACAGAGTCATTCATTCAGGAAGCAAAACACACGCTCACGTACAAGTATAGAGAACTGATCAATTCCAATTATAGCTAATCCTCACCCATCATTAAATATAACTTTATCAAGCGTTTAAAAGTTATCACAGAAGAATCAATATTGCTTTTGTCAAGCTGAGTCCTGTCTGGTTTAAGCATCTAGTGTTCTCAGAGAGGAACTTTTAAAAAGGATATTGTAAAACAATAGAGAATATAGAAAAGACAAAAGGATCTAGGATTTAAAGAGCATAAAATAAGGAATGTTTACATCATGGTGTTTTTTTTTCAGTATTAGAAAAAAAGTTATTCAACAGAGAACCAAGACAGAAAGAAAGTCACATGGAAAAAAATTCCCAGAATACAGAACTTGGGGCCATCCAGGTCTTGATTTTTTAAAAGTATTACTTTATACGGTGTGTGGTCAAGTTTTGAAATGTACTATTGCAAGATGCAATGTTGGCCACTAATCTGACTGGTTTATAAAGGGAATTGGATTAAGTCTTGTAGGATCTAGCCCTTGATCACAATTATCTCTTGTTTTTTTTCTTCTAAAATCAACAGGGCCATTGTACTAGGTGGATCCTTGGCTCTGATCCAGCATATTTCTTATATTCTTATGAACAAATGTGGGTGAAGTCTGTTTATTCCAGTCCTCTCAAATGAAGCTAAGCTCAGTTGGGTTCCTAAACCACATAACAGTAATCATGATTAAGCTGTAGGGGGCGTGATAAATAAATAAATCTGGAAAATGGGTGTGCCAGACCTACAGTAAATCATCCTTGCAGTTTGGCAATTAATTTGAGCAATAGCATTGATCAATTGAATTGTGCACAATACAATTTACTAGTTATTTTCAGGATGCTGGTTGATTTTCTGATTTACAATGTGAAAGCCCATTATGTTTCACTTTATATTTAACAATCCTGATGACAGAAGTTAATTAGCTGTAGACCATCTAGGACAAGCCTGTCAAACTAGCAGCCTGCAGGCCGGATACGGCCCACGGAGGCCTCGGCCACCTCAGCTCTGCAAAGCCATGATACGTCACAATCTGGCCTGCGACACGTTCCAGTTTGACACCCCTGATCTAGAGCTTTAAAATGCTTGCTTGTCACTTCTAGAGCATGCTGCAAAATCTAGCATTTTACTGGAGGTTTAGAATGCACCAAATGCAATTGAAGCATTGAAAAAGTATCCCCCAATCCACAAAACCCCCATCTTTCCTCTCCATGTGGCCTTTTGCCCACTTTGTGTCATCATGTTGTTATTCACCGCAACCTTCAGTGTCAAACAACTCACTGCTGTAACAAAGAAGTGTAGTCATCAGGCTGCAAAACACTTCCTATCTCTGTTAACGGGACAATAACAGCTGATTGTCATTGCTGCAGCTGACTAACATGGAATGGATGTGGGGATGGTAGTTAAGATTAGCATGAAGCAATACACTATTGTTGAATAATACACGTATAAATAGAAGGCACAGAATTTGCGTGTGATTTGTCCATGCGTACCTTGATGCAACAGCAGATCCTTGAAGACCAAACCGTTCATAATCTCCTCCATAAATATCCTTCACCAGCTTATCAACATTGGTGCTGTCTCCTTTAGCTGCCATTTCTAGAGCTTCCTCAAAAGTCTCACAGCCAGTCAGCAAACAACACAGACCCAGGAATGTACCGCCACCGAGACTAGAAAGCAAAACATATCATTTCATACGCTTGACGAGAGCTGGGGTTTCTCTGTTCCTATCACTCCAACAATCCTTCAGGCAGAAGGAGATAACTGAATGTTATACATTTTGGGAAGGAGCCCTATTCCTTAAGTCTAAAGAAGTGAAAACACCCTATTGTAGGCATACAGTTAAACCCAGCGCAGTAAATTTGATCTCTAGTTTGGATCAACTCCTGTCAGTTTGATCAGCATTTCCTATGGAAAAGATTGTGGGTATCAAAATCTGAAGCATCTATAAAACACCAGACTAGATTAAGCATTAGATGAGAAAAACCAAAGCAAGCTTTGGACTCTGACCATTTCTTTTGCAGAACCATTAAAAGGTGGAATACGTTCCTATTTCAAAACTAATCAAAATGGGTTTTTATATTTTTCTTCTTCCAACCCCAGGTAAAGGAGTATACACCATCATTAAAGTTGGCAAGTTGGGCAACTGTCTGATGGAATCTCCACTTTTAGATTAGTCTGAATGCTGATACCACTTATAATTTTACAGGTTTTGAATAAAAATAATTTAAAATAAAATTATTTGGCTCCTAACCGTTTGAACCTCATTCTCTAATATTTTTTTAAATCTTATTTTTACTTGTTTTATAAAGCACCTACTGGGAATACACAGACAAGGGAAGATAACAAGTTTGAAATTTGGGGAGAATATATTTTTCAGGGACTGAGTATGAAAGTATAACAAGTTGCTGATTTCAGTGATTTTTTGGGGATGATGGTGTCATATTTCTCTAGAGGCTTTGCTTAATTATATTAGCTAACAGTTCTGGGGCTTTAACCCAAATAGTTGATTATTCCATCTATCCCACGAAAGTAACTTTTCTTTAATATCCATGTATTGGGTTTTTTTCTTTCTGCACTTTCTTTTATTATAAGTTGCCCAGAGTGGCGGTATTGGTGAGATGGGTTGCACACAAATTCAATAAATAAATAATAAATATAAATATTGTTGTTCATCGTGCCAAAGCCACACCCAAAATGCAAATCTTAAGATTCAGCTACTGTGTTCTGGGATGTCATTCCCAGAAAGAGCCGAAAGTCATTTCCTCAGGAAAAAATTCTTTTAGGAAGATTATTATATTCACCTGGTCCCTGTAACTCTCTTATAGTTGTCTTTGGAATACACTGCTAAGATGCTGACTCCAGAGCCTATGTTAACTAGCAACATAGGAAAGGGGTTATCAAGGCAGTAAGGCTTTTTCTGACACCGCTCAGGAGCTGAGGGGTTTTCAAAATAATAGCATTCGGGCTGGCCGTTGAAGCCGACAGAATCCACATACAGAAGACCTTGGATCAGGCAGTCCAACTCATCTAGCTTATGAAGCTGGAGGTCAGCAATCTGGAAGAGAAGTTAATAAATGAACATTCGTCGACGCAGCAGAAAAATCCGCAGAAAGTTGAAAACATAATAGGGTTGAAGACTTTGTACTATTTGAATTACCCAATAGATCAACACCCTGAGTACTAAATAATTATTTACACAGGAAGTGTCAACGCAAGTAGGCTATGTGCCTGACAACAAGTGTGTGTTTACCTGGTCAAGGTGTATTATGTTTCTGAGAATTAGGAGAAAAGGGTTTTTTTTTTGCTATTATTTTTTGACGAGGTCTCACTATTCAGGTCACAGGAGAACAAAAAACTGAAGATGTTTTGAAAGAAGGATCATACAGGTAGTCCTCGACTTATGACCACAATTGAGCACAGAATTTATCTTGCTAACTGAGAAATTTGTGAAGTGAATTTTGTCCCATTTTATGCCTTTTCTTGCCATATTTGTTAGGTGAATCACTGAAGTTCTTAAATTTGTAACGTAGTTGGTTAAGTGAATCTGGCTTCCCCATTAACTTTGCTTGTCAAAATGTCACAAAAATTGGTCACGTCAACCTGGGGCACTGCAACTGTCATAAATATGAATCAGTTATCAAGCATCCAAAGGTAAATCATGTGACCATGGGGATGCTGCTACGGTCATAAGTGTGAAAAATGGTCGTAAGTCACTTTAGTGTAACTTCAGGTACTAAATGAACTATTGTATGTCAAGGACGACTGATACCTGCACAACATTTTACAAGGTAGTGACGAGGTTTTTTTAAAAAAATAGGTGTGCATTATAGAAAAATCCTCAAATCATTTCTAATTCTTAGAAACACACAGTTGCAACATGTAGTTGTTGTTAACATCAGCAGTCTGTTAAATATGAAAATGTAACCAAATTTTGTACTTTGCTATTGCATAATAATTTATTTACAATATACTACAGCTAACAACATTTCAGGAAGCTCTGTTATACTCCTCCAGAGTGATTTCATCAAATGAAACTTTTCCCCCCCAAATTTTGAATTTTTTAAAAGATCTGTAAAATTGAAAATATTTCTAATTCTTTTATATGCTAAATTCAATATCTGGTCAATGTTTTTAACTATTTACCTGATGGCCTGTGTTAGAAACATGGCATTTCTAAATACAAGTTATACTGAGCAGCAGAAGGACTTACCAGTCTTGATTGAAATATTATGATTAGATGAAGGTTATACTTCAAAAATTATTTAAACCAATAAATAAAATAGCAAGAGGCACAATTGGTTTGTTTTCAGATTCCTGTGCTTTTTTTCCTTATTCCTTACATCTTATACAGGTAGTCCTCAACTTACAACAGTTCATTTAGTGACCGTTCAAAGCAGGAGTGGGTTCCTCTTACCTTCCCTCCCGGTTTGGGTCTCATTGGAAGTGCATTATGCTTGTGCACGTGCCCCTGTCACATCTGGGTAAAAGTCCTCTACACATGCACAGAAGGCTTTGCGCATGCGTAGAGGGTACTTTTCTGGCCACTTTCGAGCCAGAGGACCGGTTTGGGGGCGTGGCCAGCCAGCCGTCGCTGCTGGTTCAGCAAGCGGGGGCAAATTTCCGCCACCGGTTCGTGTGAACCGGTCCGAACCGGCAGCAACTCACCACTGTTCAAAGTTACAACAGCACTGAAAACAGTAACTTATGACCAGCTTTCACAGTTTTGACCTTTCCAGCATCCCCATGATCATGTGATCAAAATTCAGATGCTTGGCAACTAGTTCATATTTATGACCGTTGCTGTGTCCCGAAGTCATGAGATGACCTCTTTTGCGACCTTCTCACAAGCCAAGTCAATGGGGAAGCCAGGTTCACTTACTAACTGATCAACTGCAGCGATTCACTTAACAACTGAGGCGAGAAAGTTCATAAAAGGGAGGGGCAAAATTCATTTAACAAATGTCTGACTTAACAACAGAAATGTTGTGCTTGGCTGTGGTTGTAAGTCGAGGACTACCTGGAGAAC
>JANHFT010003422.1:31927-46318 GCA_032467955.1 Pseudoxenodon macrops
TTTATTGCTGGCTGTACACCGCCCTGAGTCTCTTGAGAGAAGGGCGGTATAAAAATTTAATAAATAATAATAAATAATAATAATCTGAAAGCCACATAAAAGGAGAATGTATAAGAAGATTTATAAGATTTAAATCTGTTGAAATCCTGTGGCTTTGTATGAAAAATTTCTATTACTAATTGCGGATGGAAATGTCTAATGACTGGATAATGTCAGAACCTCACAACCACCTCTGCACAATGAATTATTACACTGGGATTTTCAAAATTCACCTTCAGCTTAGAGGTAGTCCTTGACTTAAGACCACAATTGAGTCTGGAATTTTGGTCATAAATCAATCTGATTCAATTTTACAATTGTTTGTGTGATGGTTGTAAAGTGATCCAATGCTGCTATTTTCTGCCAGAAAGCAGCCAAAACGGTCACAAATCAGTTGCATGACTGCGGAAAGTTCTGCTGAGAGATACGAATTTGTCGCCAAGCATGTGAAATGAGATCACATGACCATGGTGTATTTGGGGGAGGAGCAGATGTAACTTTGAGGGTGAATTGGAAGTACTATTTTTTAGTCCATTGCAACTTTGGTTATTAAGCAAGGACTACCTATATTACGGAAGACTGATGAGACAAACAAGCATTAGGCTGTGTCCATGTTATTTTTGGAAGAGAACTATAAGTCAAGCAAAATAGGACAATAATAATTTTAGCTGTTTGGAATTGAGAGTGTCTACAACATTCTCAATAGATAAGAATGTAAACGGTTACGTACAAAATCACAAAATTCTGTCTAATAAATATTTCCAGTCCAGAGATGGGTTCCGCAGTGACATCATGGAGCTGCTTCCATCGGTGTCTCCGTGGGGGCCACCATCTTGGATTTTGATTCTGCGCATGCGCAGAAGCTAGTTTTTGATTGCTGCGCGCACACACAGCGCGACTCTGAGCAAACCGGCAGCAAAAATATTCACAACCTACCCCTGGCCCAGAGAAATCCATTTCCAGATGACCACTTGGTAAGAATTATTCACCTTAGTGTATGATGTGCTCTGATTATGCAAGTTCTCTATCTTTTTCCCCCTAAATGAATTAGCACTCAGCAGAAGACACTCGTTATTTTTATATTGTAAAAATTCATGCAGGATGGATGTGGCCCCCCGAGTCATTCTTGTAAATAAGAACAGTGCTAAAATGTTTATGGTATTAATAGCAAAACATAATAATGATAATTTAAATCAAGCCAATTTTCCATCATCACAACTTTGCCTCATGATCCAATGCTTTTGTTTTTTAATCTAACAGGTTCCGTGGCCTAAAAATGTCAAAATCCCTGTTCCAGAAGGTAATGTTCTGTGCTCTTTTCTTTTCTAGTCAATATAATCTTTTTACATAATTAGCTGCAGTGGTGCTTAAAAGTTTGTGAAGCCTTTTAAATTTTCAGTATTCCGTCATAATAAGGCCTAAAACCTGATCTGTTCTCCATACAAATGAACAAATAGAATGTGGTGTTTTTTTAACTTCTTTGTTTCATTCAGTGCTCTATCTAATTTTACGATATACCGGTATGTGAAGAAGATATGATATTTTAGCTCACATTTATGCAGAAATACTGAAAATTCAAAAGGCCTCACATACTTTAAAGCACCACTATCATCTAGGGAGTCTGGCAAGCAATGTGGAAGCTGCCCACAGATACCATCTCACCTAAGGAACTGTCTCAGAAATGTTCACAGAATAAATGGAGCATTTAAATAATGTTCCCTGTGCAATAATGGAAACAATGGGGTTTTAATTTTGTAATTGGGAGAACACGCATTATGCTATAGGAAGAAATGTGTGTGTCTCTCTCTTTTCAGGAAATGCTGGAAGTAAAACAGGGTTTCCACCCTTCTCTTTTAAAAAAAAAAAGTTTTCCCCCCTCACTTGGGATAGTCAATATAAATTACTTGTGCTTTGCTCCTCCCCATCCCATAAAGAAGCAGATTTTGTTATGCATGCTAACAAATCAGCATAAGCAAACATATTTTATTACGTCAGTGTTGTGTTATGTACAATACAACTTGAAACCAAGCCAAGCCAAAGGAATCTGAACCCAGGGAGAAAAAAACCATATGAATGACCTACAGAGGGCAAACAAGCTGTAAAGTCCACACGAGGACAGCATTGAGAATACGGTACACAAATGACAACTGCACGGTGGTATTGCAGTTATGTTAATTGGTTCATTTTTTGTGGACATGGCATTACCACATTTGATAATGGCATGTTAGCTTACCCTGACCTATTAGTTCGGCAAACCTTTCCCTACACTGTCTGTGTACTTTGAAGTCGAAGAATTATGAAAACGTGTCTGATCAGTGTTACAGTAGTCCTTGACGTCTGACCACAATTGAGCCCAAAATGTCTGCTGCTAAGCGAGACAATTGTTAAAGAGAATTTTGTCACATTTTGCCACCTGTCTCACCACAATTGTTAAGTGAAACGCTGCAGTTCTTAAATTAATAACACAATTGTTAAGTGAATATGGCTTCCTCCTTGACTTTGCTTTACAGAAGGTCACCAAAGATGATCACATGACACTGCAACCATCATAAATATGAGCCAGTTTCAAGCATCCAAGCGTTGATCATGTGACCATGGAGACGCCACAACGGTCATAAGTATGAAAAACAGCCGCTTTTTTTCAGTGCTGTTATAACTTCAAGCAGTCACTAAACAAGTGGCTGTAAGTCAAGGATTACCTATATTTCCATTGTCAAAGTTTTCCAGAGAATTCAGAATAGTGTGGTACTGGAGTTCACTTGTGTCTCTTTATGTTTTATAGTTTTATGGTTCACAACAACTAAAAAGTAATAGGGGTCATTCCATGTCAAGTGGTCTGGGGCTCCCTGCTCAACCATTGCGAATTTCGATAAAATTTGGTGTGAACATGCACACGTGTCCCCAATGAACATTGGTAATGTGTTACGTTTGCCGATGCAATATTTACGGAGATATAGTCATTTGTGTGATCCCCATACCACAGCCTTCTGAAGTATGACTGAGGTTTCAGCAAATTTGAGGCATAATATCTCCAGCAATATTTTATTGAGAGGAACAAAATTTAGCCATCTTGTACAACTTTTTGTGCTCTATTAAACAAAATAATAAAACATTCTCATGAGCGATCTCTATCTAGATAATTTGGAGCAAAGTTGGCCGAAATATATACACACTTTTCTGAAATCAGACCACTTGACATGGAATGACCCAATAGGAGACCTGTCTTTCGGGCACAAAACCAATATTCAAGAACACTACAGAGTTTTGGTTTGTTCAACAAGGAAGCAAAGAGTCAATTTCTGCACTCTTCCGAGTAGAAGCTTAGGATCAGAAACAAAAGGCCAAACAAAAAGATATTAAGGAATGCACCATCTTTCAAGATCTTGAGAAATGTTTATTTCTGTAAGCTGTAGAAAAGCAGGGGAAGATATAAATAACCAGTTCAATATTTAGTCCACCTTAAATCTAATGTTGGGTCATGTTCTTTACATTTTAGACCCAGTACATGACGTAGATTGCTTGGTGAAATAATCCATTGCTCCTAAATGCTGCATGAATCAGATTACAATGATTCAGGTGCATGGCAGATACTGCTTGGTGAGTACAAACAAATTGGCTGCAACCCAGATTTCTCTTTTGCCTTGGGCAAAACACACAGGTCCTTGGTAGGCAGCAAACAAAAATAGGGAAAGATGCTAGAGATTAATTTGGTATGTTGCACCAAGCAAAATATTCAACTGAAACCGAATTATCTATCTAGAAGCTTAAATAGATGGAAACTTTCGAAGTCGGAGATAAAAGCAACTTTCTAGTTGTGCATACACCCTTGCCCTACTTGATTTCTCTGCAACTATACCATCAGCTATGGCAGGGGGGTTCAAACTCAAGGCTTAGATCTCGGCCATGGGGCCACCATGGAAACAGCAAAGGACGGGCCCACGGTGCCTCCACCAGTGAAAATGCAGCTCAGGAGCCTATTTTTGCTGGCAGAGCACTCGGTCCATCACAAGCGCCCCGGATTTGAGTGACGTTGAGCTAGCCACACCCACCCTGGCCTCCCAAGTTCAAACACAACCCTGATGCAACCCTCAATGAAATCGGGTTTGACACCCCTGAGCTATGGTATCCTTTTGGATCAGCTCAAAAAACTGGGAGTGAGAGGCATTGTGTGGTTACTTCACCTCATTTCTCCATGGTCAATTTTAGTTGGTAATGGGGGAGAGGAGAGAGACCTTGCCTTTGGCCTTACTGTGCGGGATGCTGCAGGGTTCAATGCTTTCTTCACTCTTATTCAGTATCTATGTAAGATCACTGGGTGAGTTCATCGGTTGCCATGGGATGAGGTATCAAATATACATCTCTGTGCCTTCAAATTAAATGAGACTGTGGATATCTTATCTCGGTGCCTGGAGGTTATGAGGGTCCAAATAAGGAATAATAGGCTTTAGCTGAACCCTGGCAAGACTGAGTAACTTAGGAACTGGGGCTTGCCAGTTTTAGGACTAGGCCAACTTTGGTGCTGGGTGGACTTGCACTGGCCCAAGCAGATCTACTACACAACCTGGAAGTCCTCCTGACTCCGGCATGAAGAACAAGTAGCAGTGATAGCTACCGTAGTCTTTGCAAAACTTCATATCTGTGCACCAGTTGTGCATTCCTAGATTGGAGGCTTCTGCTCATGGTCACTCATGCCCTATTCGCCTCACAATTGGACTATTGTAATAGGGCAGCCCTTGAAGAGTACTGGGAGCTTAAGTTAGTGCAAAATCCAGTAGCATGGGCAGTTACGTGTGCTCCATTGGTTGCTACTCTGCTTCTGGGTCCAATTCAAGGTACTGGTTTTGAACTTCAAAACCATCCATGGCATGGGCCTGAGTTATCTGAGGAATAAACTCTTCCAGATTACTCTACCCATCCCATCAGATCAAGCAGAAGAAGCAGGTCCCATCTACTAGGGACTTGGGGAGTCCCCGAAGGTGGGCCTTCTCTGTCATGGTACTCATTTCATGGACCATTCTCCCCCCTGAAGTGAGATTGATTCCATCTTTGTTGGTTTTTTGGAAATCCCTAAAACCTGATTATACCATCAAGCCTTAGGGGACCAATGAAGTACAGAGTTAGCTCCACTGTTGTTAATATCTGCTGTCCTCGTTTAGCCTTTGATTTTAAAAAAAAATGTGTTTATAAGTTAACTGCTTTAGAGCTTTGTTATACACAACCCAGAATTACTTCTTAATGAAATAGGCAGTCATGTAAACTTGATGAATAAATAAATGAATAAATAAATTCCATCCTGATGAGCCAAACATGGTATTATCCAACAAGGCACATAATAAAAAGGAATACCACAGGGGTCATGAGACCAATTCTAATTATACTTCAGTAATACTCAGTTCTGAGCCAAGGAAAATGAACAACAGTATGATAAAGCTGGGCTTGGAATTTTTATTTCTACTTTCTTCTTTCACGTCCGGCAGTCATGTAGCTATGTTCATAACAAACCAGATGTTAGGCTAGTCCAGTTCACCCTAACCTGATGATCTCCAATTCATTTGTCTAACTCTTGGGAATAACAGAAAACCAAAAATCTGGGAATCCTTGTTGTAAGCAGTTATCCACTATTCTAATGAAATAAAGCACAAGGCAGTATAGTCTTTAAAACAGCAAGTCTTCTAAAGGCTGAAAGAAATTTATCTCCCTTTGTTATTTATCTTTTTTTTTAAAGTGCGCCTTTTATGAAGAAATGTGTATTTCCACTCCCAGTAAAATAAAGCAAAAGGTGCTATTCTTTCCTACTATTTTAATTGATTTTAACACAATCATTACTCTAGGATGGCAACATATCAAGCTGGTTTTCTTTTGTTCAGAAGAATTAGTTGGAATGCACCAACCTTGTTACACAATATTAATAAAATGCCAAGCGATGGGAGGAGAGGAAATTCAACACTACTATTGTTTTATCAGATATAAAACCTGTATTGGTGCAAGACAATCCAGTTCTACACACTACATTATTCAAACAAGACAGCATAAAATTAATCATGTAATGTGAAGATTCTAACCTATTACATCTAAAACAATTTAGTGGTATTAACTGACATAATGCAGAAATATGATGCTCAACATCACTCTAGAATATATTAGAAAGCTAAACTGTGTATTATTAATATAAAGAAAATGACGGACTAAGACTCACTTGGTATGATAATCCTGGATCTAACTGGTGTTGCATAAGACTGTTGGACAGAATTCATAGGATGGCAATTTTTGATTATGAAAAAACAATCTAATACTCCGGAAAGAGTTTAGGAAGAAAGCTAAGCTAGACAAAAATATTTTCCCCAATATCAAGTTTTCTCTGCTTAAAAATATCTTCTATTTAATCATAGGAGCATAATTGCATCTGAAATTATACAGCCCAGACATACATTTGCAATCCCTATCACAACAAGGTCTAAGTAAACAGAAAGAATCCAAAACATTACAAGGGTCATTTAACTTGATGGATGCTAACAGCTGAACTATATAGAGGAAAGTTCATTAATGGACAAGACAAGAGAATCTTTAACAGTTTATGAGCCTACCTTTGGACAAGCCCAAGTGTTGCCAAAAACTGATGAACTACATGTTTTATTAACGCTTTTATTCTTTATGTTTTTCAAAATACAGGTAAGAGTTTCTTTTAATGTAGTGTGGCAAAAGGGAATTCTAATAGATATCAGTAGTTGTGTTGAAAGCCAAAACTGGAATTAATCAGAAGTCGGTAGTTCTTCAATTAATTAACATAGCTTACAAGGATGTAACTGAGACCACAAACCTCTGGTGCCAATTTCAGCACAAGTTTACTCCACAGTACACGCTTGTTTATGTACCATAAATAATAATTAAATTAAATTTGGATGTATGGATACAACACCAGAAAAACAGATTCCCCAAAACTGCAACAAAATTTAATGCACATTTCTCTAAAGTAAATTACAGAAGTCTTGTGTTCAGTAACAGCACTGACTTTCCATATAAAAGTTTAAGAGTGATATGTTGTTTAGTTCAGATGTGGATTCCTACTGGTTCTATTCGGTTCTATAGAGTAGGTAGTAACTCCGTGATGACATCACGGAGCCGTTTCCTTCGGGGTCTCTGTGGGTGCCGCCATTTTGGATTTTGCTTCTGCGCATGCGCAGAAGCTATTTTTTGATTGGCACGTGCACTCGAGACACGACCCTGAGCGAACCGGTGGTAAGAAGATTCAGAACCATCTCTGGTTTAGTTGATCAAAAAAAGTGGTCGCAATGATGTCCTTTCAAAAAGTTCTTTGGGGAAAGGATGATAGATCCAGATCCAACATTATACTGGAACAGATACGGTCAATTTGTAGGCATCAGTCATAAGCGCTCTGCTTCACAACATGAAACATGATGCTGAGTCTTGTTTGCCTTAGATTCGTGGTGGCATTCTCTGGTATATAGAACGTAAAGCTTAAAGGGTAACACTCAGCAGTACAAGGAATTAATTCATGGAAAATAAGGCTCTAAGATTTGGGAGCTACTCATTCTTTTTCCTCTCTGGGACACACATTTGACTGCAGATTAGATCTACAACAATTAACTTTTTTCAACCATTCCCTAGAAAGCTACCAAGAGAGCAAACTTTAATTTGAACTAAGAGGCTGAACATAATCACCTGGAAAAGCATGTTTTCCATAACAATCACCTGGCCTACTCAACTGTCAAGGCCATTTCAGTCCTGACACCAGAAGCAAGCATTTCTTAACTTTAGCATAAATCAGAGGATAATATTCCCTTCATAATCTGAAATTAACACTATCTCCACAACAATCTATAGTTGTCTATTATTATATTTGTACCCTGCTTTTGTTGTATAATTCAAAGCAGCATACATAATGTTCCAAACTTCCTATTGTCAACAACAGCAACCCTATGGGGTAGGGTTGGGTTAGCGAACATAGAATGACTGACCAAAGTCACCCAGCCAGCTTTCATGCCTAAAGGAGGATTAGAACTCATAATCTCCTGGTTTCTAGTCCAGCTATTTCACCAAACTGGGTCTGTTAAATGCTTACTATGGTATTACCAAATAAAACCTGGAGAGTGTTGCTACTTGACTTAAAAAGCAATGATAGCAACTATCTTTTGTGTAATGCAAAGGATAAGTAAACAAAGTTGGAGTTCCAAGTACAGGTTTCAGGTTTTCTCTTTATTAAACTACAATCACAAGTTACCTCATGCAATTTGTAAAGCACACTTTCACATACAAAACGAATAAGCACCTTTTAACACTGACCTCTAAATAATCCAGCCAAACCAGAACAACCAGATTATTCTGTATTGTGTTTTACACATGTTTCTTCAGTGAAAATTCCTTATTTTGTTACTCAATGTTACCAGTCCAAAACTTCTAGGAATCTCAGTTTAGGTGTTTTATCACAATTTTCCCTTACTCCACCTCATTCATTTTATCCTCTTTAGAAAATTTGAATTTAAATCTATGTTTTCCCTAATTAAAGCTCTGACTGTGGAGCTTTCAAGCCATTCTTTGTAAAATATTATTCCCAAACTTCATTGTAGATCAGGTTTAATATCAGTAAGCAATCACTATTTGCTGATAATAGAAGAAAGATGAAGACTGCATGATACTATTATTCTTAAGTACAGGATTTAAAGGTAACATCACCAGCAACTGTACAAGCTAAAATCAGAATAACAGAGCCTTGGAAGGGACCTTGGAGGTCTTCCAGTCCAACCCCCTGCTCAAGCAGGAAACCCTATACCAGTTTAGATGGTTGTCCAATCTCTTCTTTAAAATCTCCAGTGTTGGTGTTTATCAGAAAGGCTCTTTTTAACTTTGATGCCTAATGGCAAAAAAATTTGAGAACTGAATGTAAGAGCCACAAATATTAATTATGTACATTAATGTCCCAAAAAATATGTAAATGTAGACTGTCAGTGTTTGAACAGTTGAAAAACAAGTTACTAATATTACAAAAAACTATTATGAATGTGCATAAAAATTACAAAATAACAAAAAACATTGGTTGGTACTGAAATGACTAATTAAATTGATGCAGAATGAAGAATTGCTCTGAATCACAATTGCAATCCTTTTTTTTGTTCTTAAGATTTACATTGTTACATTTCTCCAAAGAACTCCATGATGAACATGTTTAAACTCTTGCAATACTTTTTGAAAAATGTTATGTAAGGCTAGAGCTTTGTTAATTTCAGTGCGGTTCTGTCATGTGCAGAAGTAATCATCACAGATGGGATACCACAATATTAACTGACCAAAAAAAATCAATTAAAAAAATCAAAGTCAACAACTATATGCAATCATTTGTGAATTAGATGTACATTAAGTTTCTATGGTCCTACCACATTGTAGACATTTCTAATAAACGTAAAAGTTCCTAGAAACACTTCGGATGGAAATAAAAATCTTCATATATGCATCATTTTGATAGGTACTTTATTTTCTTTAACCTTTTCCTACTTTATCCAGCTTCGGACTGTTTTTTTTTTTAATTAAACAAACTTCTTACCTTGTAAAAGTCCCAATCTATCAGAGAATATAACGGGAAAATAACATGCCAAACATTTCAATGAAACAATGAATGAACATTTTTTTGGCTCAGCTAGTTTAGGAAAAACAGTTTCTCTTTCTCAAAATCCAACCCAAAAAAAAGCCATCAAAACTATAGGATATATTGCTGCTCAGTGGGGTTATATCTAAATGTACTGACTCAAAAGTCACATTGAATAAAATAGGGTCTGACTTCCAAGTAAGTTAAGAATCAGATCAATTTGTGAATGCCATTGTTTCAGAATCTATTTACAAAACTCAACATTTCTAATTGTTATTTTGGATTATCATGTTAAACTGCTGTAAACAATAAATAATTTGCCATATCCACACACGTTACTCCAACACACCTGCTAGTGAGACTTATCTTTGAGAAATATATTGAATTTCACAGAATTGAAGAGGTAGATTTTTTTTTAAATTCAAACCCAGTAACTTTCAGATCGCATCCTGCTCACCCTGCTACCTAATCAAACTCTCCCTCATTCATTAATAAAGATGCAGAGAAAACCATGCTGTTTGAGAAAACAAGGGGTAGCCTGAACACAAGTCTCCTCTACTTACAGTGCTTCTTGTCAATGATTAGCCTCATTCTGAGTTACCAAAAAGAACAGTTGGCTTGAAAGCGGGCAATCCAAGTCTGCGTGACTTTTTTTACATCCCCAAAACTGGCAAAGCTCAGTATCAAGGGCACATTTATACCACCCATCCCCACTGAGAAAACCTCTCGCTTTAGCGCTCTGCACAGAACAAGAGGGAGACACGAGACCGGCCCACCTCTTCCCAGCCTCCTCATTGGTCAATCCCGGGACCGGCCTACGTGGGATCAGTGGGTGTGCACCCGAAGAACGCGCCCCTATTGGCTGAGCCCAGAGACGGTATTTAATGAACTGATGTTTGGGCGGCGGAACAAGAAGAAGCCCGTCGCAAGTCAGAAACGCCGGAGCCGCTCCTGGGGAGTTGAAACGGGAAAGCGCGGTCAGATCCTGAACCCAGAAACGGCATCACCAGCAAATATATATATATATATACATGAGATAGATAGATAGGTATAGCAATGTCTCAAAAAGAAGATTGGGGTGTTTTTTTGGGGTGGATTTTTTGGTTATTGCACCGAACTACCATTCGCGTTTGCAGCGAGCGACGCAATGAACTCTCGCTGCGCCAAGCCCTCGCCTGCCTCTTTCATCACGTGAATGAATACGCTTTGGAAACATTCCGACGGCACACAAGACACGTGAGCCAGGGCAAAGCTGCCCGCCGGTCTCATTCACAGATTTAAGTTTCTTTTTTTTTCCCTCCCCTCTTAACGACACAGCCGCGCCACGCCAACCGAGACCTGCCCGGGGGTGGGGTGGGGTCCCTGAAAGGAAACCGCCTGCAGCGATGCCGCCCGGTGCAACCCTTCGCTTCCAAGGGGCCTTTTTATTTCCTTTTTTTTTTTTGCAGGCGGGTTCCTTCCCAATGCGCTGCATGGCGTTGCAAAAGCCCCCCTTCCCATTCACACCTCCTGCACAGCCTTCACTTACGCGGCCTGTTCTTTCTGCCCGAATCCATCCTCCGGCGCGCCCTGCTTTTTTTCGTCGGCGAGTCGTGGCTGGAAAGCGGCAGCTCCGGGCGAAAATGCAGCGGGTGGGAAGGCTCGCCATTGCCGGCCAGAGGGTGGAAGCCGTTGTGCAGCGGCAGCCCGTTGTGCAGCGAGCAGGTGGGGGCAGCAGCAGCAGCAGCAGCAGCCGAAGAGACGCCGGCTTGGCCTCGCAGTCTCTCCCCCATGGCGCCGGCAACAGCTGCAGCCGCCACCCCGAGGCCGCCGCTCGTCCTTTGTCTCGCCCTTGTCCCCGTCGCGAAGCAGGCGAAGGGCAGCGTCCCGCGGCGCCCACCGTGCTGGCTCTCCCTTAGCGGCCGGGACGCTGCCTCCTCCGCCGCCTCCGCCGCCGCCTTCCCGAGGCAGCGCAGGCGTCCTGCCCACCGCAGGAGGAGGAAGGGACGCCGGGCGAAGGGTTGCTGGGAAGGGGGGCGGTAGCGGAGCCGCACAGCGCTTGGCTCCTTCCCGAATTTGGGGCGTGACCCACCGGCTCCCTCGCCCTCCCGTACGCGGCGGGTGGCCTGGGGAAGCTTTTGCCCGCCCTGAGGAGAATTGCGAGCGCCTCGTTCTCGGGAGGAAAGAAGAAGGAGACGGGCTCTCGCAAACCGACCGACCCAGGAGCTTCTGGGAAGCCAGTTTGGTTAAAGCTCCGTGTCTTTGGCCAAAGCTGCTTTTTTTTTTTTCAGGAGGCAACTGGACTTTTTCTTGGGTTGCTTTTTTTCTTTTGAAGACGTTTTGCTTCTCATCCAAGAAGTTTCTTCAGCTCTGACCGGATGGTGAGGAAGAGAAGGATTTGTATTCCTTGCAGGCAAAGCTGGTCTGCGTTGGGTACCTCTTATGACGGAGGAATTCTGGGAGTTGAAGTCCACTCATCTTAAAGTTACCAAGTTAGAAAAACCCGGTTCTAAAACTTTCCATGGGTTGTTCACTCACCCTCTTTGTATGCCAAAGTCTTCCACATAAGTAGCTTTGCTGCTTCTCTGTTTTGATGAAAAGGATTTCCTGTGACCTGAGGGGGGAAAAACCAAAAGAAAACTACCTGGTGACAAGGTAGCGTTGAATTTCAGGCTCACCTGTAAAGGTAAAAGCGACTTTAGCAATAAAAAATCGGTTTCCCCAAATAGGAATCCCAAATCCTGTGCTGCAGCTCCCTCTAGTGGCTGTCAAGGAGACAAACAGCCACAAAAGTAAAATTGTATTTTACAGGCGCTTCATTGCCAGGTAAGTAGTCCCGGACTTACAACGACCACAATTGTTGCTATGTGAGATAGTTGTTAAGTGAGTTTTGCCCCGTTTTACGACCTCTCTTGCCACCATTGTCAAGTGAATCTTCTGCAGTTATTGAATTATCAACACGGTGATAAGTGAATCTGGATTCCCCCATTGACTTTGCTCGTCGCAAAACGGGATCACGTGACCCGGGGACTCTGCAACCGTCATAAGTACATGCCAGTTGCCAAGCCTCTGAATTCTGATCACACGTTCATTTAGCAACTCTTTCTGGAGCACTGGAAAAAAGTGAGTGATGCCCCTTTTTCAAACTTACAACCTTTGTAGCCTTCCCTATGATCACGTGATCAAAACTCAGGCGTTTGGCCACTGCTTCGTACTTACGACCGTTACTGTGTCCCATGGTCACCTGATCCCCTTTGGCGGCCTGCCGGCAAGCAAAACCAATGAGAAAGACGGATTCATTTAACAACGATGTTCCTAACCTATCCACTGCAATGATTCACTTAACGACCGTGGGAAGAAAAGTCGTAAAACGGGGTGCGGGAGGACAACTCCCTCAACAAATATCTCGCTTAGCAACAGAAATTTGGGACTCAATTGTGGTCGTAAGTCTAGGACTCCCTATACAGTAAATAAAATAAATCCTACAGCCAAGATCTCGGTCTTTTCCAAAAGAGGATTTTGAACAGCTCTGTCAGATTGACCCCCTCGGCCCTCATTCTCTTAAAGTTTCTAGTCCTCTTTGAGTGACAAAGTTCAGCCTATTGAAAGGTTTCTCGCTGCCCGCCAGGTCAAAGCCAGTAACCCAGCGAGATGCTCGTTACTCATTGTCCCAACCGGGCTCATAAATGGGTAACGATCCTCCCCGGGCTTCTTTCCCAGGTGAAGCACCCAGAAAGTCCTTGAATGGGCGACACCTTGAACTCAGCACACCTGACTCACTTCTCCCCCGCACCGCCATAAAGCCATATAACTTGGGACGCTTATAAAATTCTGGGCGATTGCGGACGCCTCTTTTTCAGACCAAGGACAGCTGGGGACTGTGAGTGTCTGGTTTGATAGCCGGGGGGAGGGAGGGAAGGGAAGGGTGCTGGAGGGGAGAGCAGACCCCCAAAATGGGGGGGTACCTGTGGCACGAAGGACGGCAGGGTGTGGCCTTTTATCTGCAAATCGCTTTCTGGAATTTGCAGACCATGAAAATGATCTCTGCAATGATCATTCGCCTGCAATGAATTATCTGGAATGAAAATGGGATCGTTTGAAAGTTTTTTCTCCATGGGGTGTGTGTGTGTGTGTGCAGCTGGGAAGTCCAGCTGCACAGGGTTTTGGGGAGACCCTTCAAATCCATGGAAGCATTAAGAGCCTCCACCCACCCCCTCTTGTCGTCTCTTTTCCAGCTCGGGTTCTGAGCAAGCGGCGCGAAGATGGAAAGCGTCTTTTACCGAAAGTTGCTCTTCGTTGCAGCCATCGTGCCAGGCGTCGTCACAGGTAAGCAGAGCATCCAGCAGGCCAGGTGTGAGTTGGGATTCTTTGTATGCAAATGGGGATTATGACAAAGGTGCTTTTTTTTCAACCCCAAGAGGCAACTGGACTTTCCGTTTTTTTTCCTTTGGAGATTTAAAATGTACAGATGAACAGAGTTGGAAGGGATCTTGTAGGTCATCTAGTCCAACCCCCCGCTCAAGCAGGAGACCCTACATCATTTCTGACAGATGGCAGTCCAGTCTCTTCTTGAAAGCTTCCGGTGATGAAGCTCTCACAACCTCTGAAGGCAACTTATGTTCTGTGGGTTGATTGCTCTCACTTTTGGAAAAATTCTCCTTATTTCTACATTGAATCTCTCCTTGTTTCCATCCATTGTTCCTTCTCTGGCCTTCAGGTGCTTTGGAGAATAGCTTGACCCCCTTCCTCCTCTCTGGGGCAGCCCCTCAAATATT
>JANHFT010003423.1:47053-59141 GCA_032467955.1 Pseudoxenodon macrops
GGAGCACTGCTATCATGTCACTCCTAGTTCTTTTTTTCACTAGACTAGATGTACTTAATTCCTACAGGCATTCTTCATATGTTTTAGCGTCTAGTTCTCTAATCATCTTTGTTGCTCTTCTCTGCACTCTTTCCAGAGTCTCAACCAGGGGTGAACTCCAGCAGATTCTGACAGGTTCTGGAGAACTGGTAGCAGAAATTTTGGGTAGTTCCGAGAACCGGCAAATACCACCTCTGGCTGGCCCCAGAGTGGGATGGGAATGGGGATTTTGCAGTATCCTTCCCCTGCCACGCCAAGTCATGGCCACCAAGCCACGCCCACAGAATCGGTAGTAAAAAAAAATTGGATTTCACCACTGGTCTCAACATCTTTTTTTATAATGTGGTGACCAAAACTGGAGGTAGTATTCCAAGTGTGGTCTTACTAAGGCTTTATACTAAGGCTATATGTTTATTTATTTTTCGCTTGAACTTTTTCATCTCTTCTCTTCTGTTTTGTTTTATTACAACATTGTCTATCTTGGTTCTCCAGATTATGCTGAATTACAACTCCCATTATCTCTGTTGCATGAGCCACAAGATTGGCTTAATTTTTGAGGCTACCGCTTCAGAGATTCCTTTTCTTTAGATCATTCTGCAAAGCCAAGCTCACAGTTCGTGCAATAAATAATTGGCACCATAAAATAAGTCATTCTCCCAAATAGCTATGTAGCTACTTTTGAATTTACACTGCATCCTAATTAGTTTTCAGTACTTTTGCTAACCTGTATTTTATGTACTTCTAGCACATCACATAATTTTAGATTTCATTATTATAATTAACATGCACAGATATCATTTAATTAAGCTATTTAAAATGCAGTTGCTTAGGTTCTGAGTTCTATGCTTAGGTTAGTTTCAGTTAACATGTTGGCACAAAGTTGCAATGAAATGGTGGACCTCTGTGCTTTAAAAACATGAGTTTTTTGTGGTCCAAGAACGTCGTAAACCAATCACTTAATAAAAACTGGAAAACAAAGTCTTGGATTCTTTCACAGTTTAGAAGTTTCATACAGTATTTATCATCCACAATTCCCTCCCCCCATATAAAACTAGATGACATACACAAAGTGAGTCACCTCCATTTATAGCCTAAATTTAAAAAGCTGAAAAAGCTCCAAAATTCAAGTATATACAGCACTGTCCTGTAGCCTTACATGGTTATGTTGGAATTGCTGTATATTCTGTTCCCGACAAGTTTATTTCTCCACTAAGCACTGTATTATCAAAAAGCACTGCTTCAGTGCCATATGTTTGAGTCCAGATTCATAATTCAAAAGGATTCAGTCAGTGTATCTGTTAGGGAAAAAAAATTCCTACATTTCTTTTTACAGAAAAGACAGGAAAATAAACAGTATTCTAAGAACGGTGGTGGCTGTGCTAATCCATTCAGAGAAAAATATCAAGGCAAACATACAAAGGTATTTACAGTGTTTATGCTATCATTGTCTTGCTTTTCATTATCCCTCATGTTATCAAAAAAGTTAATTACAAGGGAGATTAATTAAAAGATAAAAGATTTTTAAATTATCACTTGAGTGCAGCGTAAATCTTTCCACTTTATGATTTCCATGCTAATAACTTTGGAACCGAAGAATAGAAAGTAACCAAATGTTCTTACGGATGTGTTGAACTGTAAGTATTAAAACTTCAAAGCCCTCTTATAACACACTGAAAAATAATTCTAATGACTTGTAACTTTTAAGTAAGGATTCTAGGACTTGCTTTAGATATTAATCTAATCTGGAATAAAATGCAACAGATTTTCCGTAAATTGATAAAATCACTGTCAGAACTATCCAACAGGTTCTTCTATATTCTTGAGTAATACAAGATACGAATTAACATATTTTACATTTTGACAGTATGGCGTGAACACTTCATAAAAATGACTGCTAGGCATTGTCTTGCCCATTCATAATATGGCTGCCACAACAGCTTTAAAATCACAATAACATTTAACAAAGTAAAACGAAATTCAGTGTGAAGGCCAAGAAAGTCACATTATGTACAGGTGTTACATTACGGATGGCAAAGCTAGAGAATCTTAATAGGTTTCTTCAGTACTGTAAATTCAAAGTTTTGGTAGCTACTAGAAAGGGTGTGATTTATTTCCTCAATACTTTTCGAACCTACAGGTTTTTCCTCAAGGAGAATTGATTTAATTTTTTCCAGAAGGTAACCAAATGTATCTTCCGTGTCATTTCAAACAAACCTTATCAGAAAACTGTTACCACGGAGGATAAGCAGTGGCAAATAAAAACTTGATAAGTACTGAGATGGACAGTTCTTAAAATAGTTAAATTAAGCTGACTGTTCTTTATCCCTGCAAAATTGATCACGTTTTTATATTGTGGGTATGTCAATTATATGATTTTTAGAAGTAGGATAACTAAATAAAAGTAATTTTATATATAACTCCCCCAGCTAATTACCGGGACCATAATGGTTGTTGAGGGTTGAAAGCAGAACTCCTTAAACTTGTGAAACTGCAAAATCATTTACTGAGGCAAATATTTTATGAAGAGCTCCCTATAAAAAATTTGGCTTCATTTTCTCTCAAGCCCAATTTTTATTCTTTAAGTCACATTGTTTTCCCTTTCCCTTTCTACCAATATCCCATTCTAGTTAGCATTCTAAATTAGAAAGCCTGTGACTTAATTTCTAACAGTTTACTGTTTTGGACAAGTATTGGTTTTCTATCTCAAAATAGCTGAGGCTGTATATCAGAAGTGTAAAGCTATGTTTATTTCTGCAAACGCCAAGTTTAATTTGAATTGCTGGCTGAGTTCACACAGGTTTAACAATGGTTCACTGAGTAAACTGAATCAAGCACAATGTTCTCTGTTCACATAACATGCCTTAGCATGTCGGGCAAAATAGGCCGCAATCTTAGCTCAGTTGAAATCCTGCTTCAGAGCTCATTTACCTCTTTACCTAATGCAGTTCTCCTGTAGGAAAGTCTAAGATCACCCTGTCCCTATAAAGTTGCCATTTCTCATTTCAATATGGTTCAAATCTGTGTGCATATTTATTAACAGGGTATATTTTCCCTGAGAAGACTCCTAACTGAATTCCTGAGATAATTTCCTAGAGTTCTTTTCCTTGAATAGAAATCTTCCAACCACTCCATTCCATTCCAACCCATCCATTCCTTCTGTGAGAAGTTGTATATCCAAGTATATTTTATTCTTTATACTTGTTTCCATCGGCCCTTAAATTATTAACAGAATCCACAATGGTCTAAGTGTCTCCAAGTGAATCAAATTAGCAAACTTCCTCAAACCCAGAAATAAGTTACCCAGACCTAATGCACATATCAAAAGATAAGGTCTGCAAACACAAATAGGGTTAATTAAATTAAGTCTCCAAGCAGACCTGTATGTTCACAAGAATACACACACACACACACATGCCCCTCAGCATGTAGACACTTCCACACTTCGGATAAGCTCGCCTTATAAAAGTTTGCCACTGTAGCCCATTTCTTTGCAGCCTGCCCCTAAAAGCAAACTGTTTTGCTTGCTTTTAGGAATAAACTTTTCTTTTTTCTTCACAGCTGTCTAGATCTCATTTTTATTTATTCTTGTGCAATCCCAGTTTGAGTTGAAATCCCAAATTATTCTTCTGATGCTACTTTTCTGCCACTTGGTCAATCAGTACAGACTATTGAGCCTTCTCAAGCCACGCACAGCTGACTGTTCTTATTCAGTTATTTTGCACTTATGCAAAATACCTTAAATTTATTATTTCCCTTTTATAGGAGCCCAAAGTAATGCAGAGAACTTGGTATAGTGGTTAAGGCATCAGGCTAGAAACCAGGAGGTTATGAGTTCTAGTCTTGCCTTAGGCACAAAGCCAGATATGTGCTCTTGAGCCAGTCACTCTCTCAAGGAAAGAAGGCAACACGCTAACCCTTTATAAAGCAGGCAAGGCATTAATTCTCTAGGACAAGGGTCTCCAACCTTGGCAACTTTAAGACTTGTGGACTTCAAATCCCGGAGTTCCTCAGCCAGCAATACTCTGGGAGTTGAAGTCCACACATCTTAAAGATGCTAAGGTTGGAGAGGCCTCCTCTAGGAAGAAGACAAGGGCAAAGTACTTCTGAAATCTTTCCAAGATAACTTTAGGAACTACTCTAGCTGTCACCAGCTCCACAGATCTGTGCAAAGTTATTTAGATCCCATTCAACAAAGTGATTTGTGCCATAGAGGTGATTTGATTCTTTTCCATCTCAACAAAGTTGTCTTATCTCATGGCTTTCTGCTCTAACTCAAGATATAAGAACTCTTTTTTTTGTGGGTCACCAGCTGCTTCCAAATCTAACTCAAGCTGTATAAATATCCTTTAATACACAAGTGGAATATCATATGGAGGTTGCAGAAATCCAGATGCTCATTAGGTCTGTAGAGATTCTCAGTCATCCAGGTCATGGTTGTCCCAAAGATGCTTTTTTAGGAGGCAACTGGACTTTCTTGTTTTTCTTTCTGAAGACTTTTCACTTCTCATCCAAGAAGTGAAATTTCTTCAAAAAGAAAAAAAACAAGAAAGTCCAATTCCCTCCTGAAAAAGCACCTTTGGGTCTTGTGACCTGGAGGGCAGATTTTTTTTTTATCAATCTGTCCTGAAAATCCTCTTTAACAGCAAATGGTAAAGGGTAGAAATCACTATTCATCTGATGTCACCTTCCTAGGGTAATAATTAGCACTAGCTACTAGAGTGAGCTGCAGGAAATCGGCATCAATGCCAAAAGAAACAATGTCGGTCAGAGGGGGAAAAAAACAGAGGCTAGAAAGAGAATAACATTGGCAGAGTTAAGGGTTTTTTTCTGCGTTTTGCACATAATTGCCTTGTTGCATTCCCACAGAGGAACATAAGATCAAAATGAAGCCAGAGTGGGAAGGGATTTGTGAAATTAGCTGTACTTTATTTAGAGAGAGGAGGTGTATAAAAGGAGTCATGGGGTTGGGAGGGGTTACTGCCTGGTGTGTGTGTATATGTGGTATATATTTATAGCACTTCAACTGTACAAATAGTCATTTATTTCCTAAAATGAAATTTGTGTGCTTTGCAAAACCCATGCTTAAATTGGAATTAAATGATATTCATTGTATGACTATCCGTTAAGTCCACATCTAAAATATATATATATGTGGAGTGTATGGACAGAGCAAAACTGATCCAATCAATTTTTCTCTTCTCAGTTTTTGTCAGAGGATCTGGGGATTTCAGGTTTGCTAAAAGTCCTGAAAGCTTCTAGTGCCCTCTTTCAAAACTGGTGAAAAGTAGTTTAAGTCTGGTTTTTTTCTTAACCTCATGTACACTAACCTCTAGCCTTAGAGAAATGTTTGGCACATGTAACACGAGCTTTATTAGTACACAGCAAAGCACACAGCCATTTAAAAAACCAACTAACCAAGGGTAAATGAGAGAAAATCACTTTCAAATCCCTCCAGCAGAATTTGAAACTGATCTGCCAATCATCTTCACTCCTACTGACCTTGGAATGGTGATGAGCCAGCAAGCCAATCATTCCTCTCTTTCAACCGATCAATAGGAATCTGTCAAAAACATTATCCAATCAACAGTATCTACTAGTGAGGCAAGTACAGTATTGTACACACGCTGGAGATTTTTTTTCTAAAAAATAAAATCCCCTTCCTTTTGCACAAAAAAAGAATAACAGAATAACAGAGTTGGAAGGGACCTTGGAGGTCTTCTATTCCAACCCCTTATTCAATCAGGAGACACTGTACCATTTTAGACAAATTGTTGTCCAGTCCATTCTTAAAACTCTCCAGTGTTGGGAGCATCCATAATCTGTGAGGGGAAATTGTTACACTGGTTGATTGTTCTTACTGTCAGGAAATTTTTCTTTAGTTCTAGGTTGCTTCTCTCTTTGTTCTGTTTCCATCCATTGCTTTTTGTCTTGCCTTCTGGTGCTTTGGAAAATAGGTGCCCCACCCCTCTTCTTTAAGACTGCCCCTCAAATATTGGAACACTGCTATCTTCTTCTCAATAAACTGGACATACCCAATTCCTGCAACTGTTCTTCATATGTTTTAGCCTTCAGACCCCCAATCATCTTTGCTGCTCTTCTCTGCACTCTTTCTAGTGTCTCAACATCTTTTTAATATTGTGATGACCAAACTACTGAAAGGAAATGACACCCTCTTCAGTAAAACTATGATGAAGCTTCCTGATTATCAAGTATCAAGCCATCATTCGTCCTGTAATGAAGATCCCTTTGAAAGTTCTTAAGGTGACATGATATGTCATCAGTTTTGTAGCTAGGCACTACTAGGTTGTTCCTGCATTAGGAGCTTAAATGGGAGAGAGAAGTCTAACTTCTTTTAGGCTACTTTTTAGGCTAGAAGGACTTCAATGCATCGCAAGGACATTTGCACAATCCTGCTGTTATCTAACTCACTGCAGTAAATGGGTAGACTCATCCCCAACTTCAAACAAAAGAGAAAGAAAGGGGATTTAAAAATGCAAGCAGCCTGCAGCAATTCTTTGCGTAAGAAAAGGGGAGGGGGGGAAGGCAAGTGAATTCTCTTGGCTAGATCAAGGCAGCATCCCATGAGAAAGACCCTGGTAGAAAGACTGAAACTCAGGAGCCTAGAGAAGAAGTGAGCAAGAACTTCAATAGGGCTGCTAACCAAGCACAAGGTCTGCAGGGATTTATTTTGCAAAGAAAAGAATATGCTGCTGTGTTGTTTTTTTTTGTTTTTTTTTACCCAATTTGGGCTCCACTGAAGCTGAGCCAGAAATAAATTTGGTTCAGCTACTGAACTGAATCAATGTCACAGGATCATAGAAGCCTGGGGTTGCTTTTGAACTATTGCAGAATCTTCACAGGGAAGATGTGTGAGAATTGCAGAAAATATAAACGTTCAGCCAAATAGCCATTCTATAAGTGGCTGCCACAATACCTGCATTCTCTCAATTATTGCTTTTTAATGGATGAATCTAGATCTTCTCCCATTTCCTGGGGAAGGCTGTGACTGCCACTGTTGCAATACTCGACTTATGACCACAATTGAGCACAACGTTTCTGTTGCTAAGTGAGACATTTGTTAAGTGAGTTTCATTCCATTTTACGACCTTCCTTGTCACAGTTGTTAAATGAACCATTGCCGTTGTTAAGTTAGTAACACGGTTGTTAAGTGAATCTGGTTTCCCCATTGTCAGAAGGTTACAAAAGGTAACAAGACCCTGGAACCCTGCAACCGTCATAAATTTGAGTCAGTTGCCAAGCATCTGAATTTTGATCATGTCACCATGAGGATGCTGCAATGGTCATAAGTGTGAAAAACAGTCAAGAGGTCACATTTTCCAGTGCCATTGTAACTTTCAACAGTCACTAAATAAACTGTTGTAAGTCGAGGACTACCTGTACTTTGTTGATACCAAATATCTAAAGTACAGAATGTGAAGAGAATAAGAGGGCAAGAATGAGAATTTTGATTGGGTTCCCTGAGTAAAGGATTTTCTTGAGCTACATGGGATTCTTTTCAGGCTGCAGAATCTGTTATAAAAGTTTTGGGCGCAGCTTTAGTGATTAAAAAAAAATTGGTTGTGTTCCACAGAATTTTCTCTTTCTTTCTATTGTCCTTATTTCCTCCCTGAACTATAGCAAGTTCTTGTGCCTTAAGTGATTCTTAAACTATGAAGCAGCAGGCCAGCTCCAAAAACATTTAAGTTAAAATTTGCCTAGTTTGCAAATCCTCCCCCAGTTAGTGAGAAAACCTGCAAATCTATTGACATTGATTTTTCTCTCAGGCATTGTATGGAAAGGTAAACAAGCTACCCAGCAAATGTTCAGAATGTCTTTTCTTATTACAGGTGTTTCTGCACAGCTCACCACTACCAGGCTGAGGAGAAACACTTCAGTTGGGACACCATTTTGGATGGCTCCTGAGGTAGGTTATAGCTATAATGTGCTGTGTGTGTTGCCTTGCTAGATGTGCTGCCCTAATTCTCTAAATCAGTGAGTTTAAAAAAAAAGTTTTTTGACAACTTTAAGGTCTGTGGATTTCAACTCCCAGAATTCTTCAGCCAGGGAAATCTTAAAGTTACCTGTTCTAAACCCTTTGATGACTAGCATTATAACCAAGAGAAATAAAAGTTAGGACTTCCCTCAATTTATGTGCCAAAAATGAATAAAGGAATCTTGTTTGCAGGATTGTGGTTTTGAAGTGAATCTGATTGATTGATTGATAGAACTTATATTCCATAGTGATTTAATTCGGTCTTTAAATATATGCTGTTCAGACTGAGGAAGATATTGTATGTTATCATTTTCCTACATTTTCTTCACTTCATTTAATAATGAAAATGGACTTTCAAAGATGATGATAGCCATAACAGGGCTGTCGATAAAGAAAAGTGAGGGCAGACTTTCACATTTAAAAATAGGTAGGTTAGTTTTAAGAGGATAGAAGCTTAGAGAGGCACACCGAATGTATTCAGTAGAAGTAGAATAAGTATCAGATGAAAGAAAGAAAAAAGAAAAGTAGAAGTTGGAAAAGTGGAATGGACAGACCAGTTGAAAGGTCTGAAGAGCACTTGGGAAATGAACAGACTTGCTATGACATGAGGAAAGCAACGCTTTTGAGGATCTCACGTGTTATTAATCCTGCATGTTAATGATTCAGCTTGTGCAATTCTTTTCCCAATGCTTGATTTACCACACTTTTCAGCTCAAACTTGTAAAACACAACGGACAGGATATGTGGTATTTCTCCCACTCCTTGACTGATGCTTGTTTTATCCTAGGGAGAAAAATGGCTGAGTGGAGGTTTACATTCACTTAGCCTCCTTAGTTACTAAAAGTGTTTTATTAATTGAGCCTGCTTTTTGTCTAGAAATAGAAGAGAAGGTTGAGGAATGCCCTAAAAACTACAGAAAGTCTTTTGCTTGGTCGTTAAAAATAATATTTTAAAGAGGGATGTGTATTTCTTCTTCTTCTTCTTGAAAACAACAAATTTGTGGGCCTGTAAAAAGCACTAACTAATTTAGTGAAAGTTGGACAGTCTATGATCTGAACCCTTGTTTGGTGCAGTTTCCAGAGCTGCTTCTCATCACAATTACTGAAAAGCAGTGATGTTGTTTGGATGTTGTCTGGATGCCAAGACAGTGTAGAGTCTGTAGATCCAAAAAAGGGGGAAAAGCAGAAGAGGAAGCATACTTCATACAAACCTCCAAGAAGATCATCAAAAAAAATCCTGCCAACTACCCAAGAAGTGGCAAATGAGGCTCCAACCACCAAAACCTTGCCCTTCTCTGCATTAACCAACAAACAGATTGTTTTGTAATATGCCTTGTGCCCTTGTCTCTTTAAAACAAAAGTGTCTCTACTGAAGAAAAGCGAAATTATGAGAGCTACCCTGTGTTGGAGATCACGTGCTGAATTGGATGCGGGGAGACCTAGTTTCTAGTCTTTCTTTAGGCACAGAAGCCATCTGGGTGACCTTGGGCCAGTCACTTTCTTTCAGCCCTAATCATCATCAGGGCTCAGGGACAAGCGAGGGACAACCTCTCCCCTGCCCTTGCTGCATCATGCATTGATAAGCTTCACTGTAAGAAGTAGGCAAGTGCAATGCAGAACAAGCAGGCCCTGCAAAGTATCAAGGCAAATGCTAAGACGAACAACTAAAAAGCCCCTCGTGATTTTTAGTGAGCTGAGAGTCCTGCCGTAAAAGGCAAAGTACTGTGATTACAACATATTTCCATTCATGCTCTCTAAATTATAACTTGAAATATCAAATGTGTATTTCACATACGTCTATCCGTTCAGCACCTTTCATGAAAATGTTTTAAAAGTATATTTCAATTAAAAAAATGCTAGCCCTCGTCAGAAATGACAGGACTATGAAATTGCAAATAGAAAGGTCAGTCTTCATATTTAAAATGATTTGGCAATAAACATTTTGCTGGATTTATTTGGGGGTGGGGTGGGAAAATGCCACACAGTGCTGCTTTCCCCCCTCAGCATCTCTTATTCACTGCTCAGGGACCCTGAACGTGGGGCTGAAGGTCATCCCTAAGTTAATAGCTTTAGGTTTCTTTACTCCCTATTTAGGTAGCATTTGTTCTCTTACTGCGATGGTTATTTTATTCTATGCCGCAATGCCATTTAAATAAGAGGCAGAGCCTGTTCAGTTTTAGGAAAAGAACACCAGTGTTTCTCAACCTTAGAGATTTTAAAATGCATGTCGGCTGGGGAATTCTGGGAGTTGAAGTCCACATGTCTCAAAAGTTGCCAACATTGAGAAACTCTGATATTATTTAGAGAAAAATCAGGATATAGAATGAAGTTTACTTTTCAGATGTCTCAAAGGCATTTATTTGAGAGCTCTTTTGATATAACTATATTTTTATAGTTGTCGCCAAATTTTAGTGGGTCAAGACTGGAGGGTACAGCAATGAAAAAGAAACAAGATTGATGTGTGATCTTACGTGTATGTTTATATACAGTACATGCTTATTGATACAGGATATGTTTTTGCTTTTTTAATAAGATTTTTCCCCAAGTGCGATTATGTTAAATTGTAGTACTAGGAACTGTGTTGCCTAAGCAGTTAAGATTCATTGTTGAAGCATTCTGAAACATATGAATATTTCTGTTACATATTACCGTATTTAGTTTCTAAGTATGGGGGACGCGGTGGATCAGTGGCTAAGACTCTGATCGGAAGGTCGGCAGTTCAGTGGTTAGAATCCCTAGCGCTGTGTAACAGGGTGAGCTCCCGTTACTTGTCCCAGCTTCTGCCAACCTAGTAGTTCGAAAAAGTAGAAAAATAGGGACCACGTTTGGTGGGAAGGTAACAGCATTCCATGTGCCTTTGGCATTTAGTCATGCTGGCCACATGACCACAGAGATGTGGTTCAGACAGCGCTGGCTCTTCGGCTTTGAAACGGAGATGAGCACCACCCCCTAGAGTCAGCAATGACTAGCATATATGTGCAAGGGGAACCTTTACCTTTAGCTTAGGTTTCTAAGTAGGTTTAGGAAGGATGCAAAATATGGGAATACATATAGTTAATTTACTTTTTATTTTTATATACTGTATTGCCTTTCATGCAAAATAGCATTGAAATGAATTAGCATACAGTATAAAAAGATGTAGTTAAAATACAGAACAATATTAAAACATAAAACCAAAGATAGTGTAGCTTAATTAAAAAGAAAAAAGAAACAGCACGTGCAGGTTAAATCAGCTTGAAATGAAAAAAAAACCCACCCCTCTATCTGAATAAAATGGTCTTTGCCAGCTTCTGAAGGGCATCTTAGATAGAGCTAGCTTGGCCTCAGTTATCAGCAAACTTCAGAAATCAATAATGACAATTGAGAAAATATCATCTTTCATAGTGCCAATGTGTGCTATAGTGACAAGTTACAAAGAAGAATCTTGAGTATCTGGAGACTCATGTGATTTATTATTATATACACAACAATGTGAAATAATAGCTGCCAATTCTTTAGCTGGGATTGGCACTGGGTTCTTCCCAAGAACCTAGGATGTCATCATATATCAACTTAGTATATACAGTATGTGCAGTCCAAGCAGTGTGGTAATTGACAGATGGATTTTGTCAATCACAGATTTTCAAAGTGCTATCCAAGATTTTTTGGTATGGCACCCTGTGTGATGATAATTACTGGGAGCATCATGGCCCATTTATGCCATACATTTTCAACCTCACTCTTCAGATATTGATACTTCATGATCTCCTCCAATTCTTCTATTCTACTGTACTTCCCCTGGTATTCCCACATCAATTATCAATTTTTTCCCCACAACCACAGTTAAATCTAGTGTATTATGAGCCAAGATGTATAGAGTTTACATTCAGAAATCCCACAATATTTTAACCTGCTCATTTTGTACTACTTTTTCAATTCTACATTCCCACTGATTTTTCATTTCTGCCACATGATCATTTTTACAGATGTTCCAGTGAATCATTTTGGTCATTGTGTTATTGTGTCATTGTTTATAATCAGCTGGTGCACTTTTATTGCACAAGCTAAATATATGACC
>JANHFT010003423.1:74565-88782 GCA_032467955.1 Pseudoxenodon macrops
ACAAATTCCTTGTGTGTCCAATCACATTTGGCCAATAAAGAATTCTACTCTACTCTACTCTACTCTACTCTACTCTACTCTACTCTACTCCCTATTAACAGCATCGAGTATTTAAAATGTAGTTTCTGGCAAATAACTTATTAAAGTACAGGTAGTCCTTGAGTTGTGATTACAAATAAGGCCAAAATTTATGTTGCTCAGTGAAACATTTGTTAAGTGAGTTTTCCCCATTTTATGTCTTTTCTTGCCACAGCTGCTAAGTGAATAATTGCATTTGTTAGATTAGTAATTTGGTTGTTAAGTGAATCTGGCTTCTCCATTGACTTTGCTTGTCAGAAGGTCACAAAAGCTCATCACGTAAACCCAGGACACTATAACTGTCATAAATATGAACTAGTTACCAAGCATCTGAATTTTGATCATGTGACCATTGGGGATATTAAAAAAGTCATCTGAAAAATAGTTGTGTCATTTTCTTCAATGTGTTGTAGCTTTGAATGGTCACTAAATGAACTGTTGTAAATAGAGGACTACCTGTAAATGGAGCCTATTCATTATCCTCATATACTTGCAGTCCCATTTGTGCCGGAAGCACCTTTTAAGGTGTTTCTCGGTTGAAAGTTTTAGCCACTGAAATCACTGTTGCCTGGGGGATGCCCATGGGGGCTCCTTTCATGTTCCCGTTGAGGAGCTGGAGCGAATGATGGCAACTAACACCCCAACGTAGCAGCACTTGGGCCTCGAATGCAGGCTTGCTAACCTTCAACCCAGAATCCTAACTACTTTGAGCCACTGTGTTCCATGTTGTCATACACTAATAGAAATATCAGTAGTATTGGAGGCGTGCGTGTGTATAATTAGCTGGTTTTAATTAAAATTACTGAAATTCCCATTAGTTTATTTGCAAGTGCCCACATGGGACACTTCTACCTTGGCCACTAGTAGCCTGTTATAGAGGCTCTTTCCTGGCTGCCTTGAGTGTTTTCCAGAAAAAAAAGTGACTGATGACTGAAGCATTCCTTGCAGGGTGAGTTGGGAAATGTTGACATCCTATTTTGTTCTATGCAAATTATTTTTGTCCATGCGAGGAGCATTCGTTCTCTTTTTGTGCTGAACTTTCTTGTGTAAGAAGAAACCAGAAGTGAAAAGTATTGGACATCAGCGGTGGGCTCTTGAAAGGGACAGGGCCTTTCTTCACTAAGGTCCACTACCTGACATAATTTAACTGTTACCTTTTGGTAACAAGTCTTACAGTATGGGCAAAAACCGGAGATCTTGCAATTGAATTCTGAACATTTCTCACAAATTAGTTCCCAGAATTCCTTGGGGAATATAATCTCTATAATTAAAGTGGTCTAAAACTAAAATAATAATAAGCACAAATATATTCTGACATCCTATGAAGTTATATGTAATTTGTCAAATAAAATGGTTCCTAAAATGGGCTTATTTTTAATAAGTTGCAATAGTGCTGTACTGCAGTCAAAAAGCAGTTTGATGTTTTTTTCTAAAATCAGTGGCATAGTGAATAAATAGCCTATTTAAAACTGAAGTTCCATGAAGCAAACCTTCAAACTGAGTACAGTCCTGTTATATAGGTTTGATTAAAAACACTTAAGTTACAAACCCTATTGAATACTATAAACTATTGAATACTATATTTACTGAAAAACAATATACCTACAGGATGTATCAAGCAGAATAGTTTTAAAAGTTAAATGAGTGCTGTATGGACCATAGAAAAGCTTATTATTACAATTATTGGCAATTTTGTTTGATCCTTAATAGCAGAAACTTCAAGATTTCACATATATTGGAATCAATGGTGCTCCCACTTGTACAGCTATCTCAGAAGATATATTAGCAGGTGTCAAGGAACTGGGGTTTGATCGTTACAAGTATATAGTTCAGGTATTTCTTGTGCAAAAGACTGGTCAGTCAATACATGTAAGTACATAAACTACCCTATTCCGTTCTCTGAAAAATGCCCACATTTCCCTGTTGCAGTTGTATAGAATATTACTTTTCAAATGGGACCCTATCAGGTTACTGAAGTGGAATGAACTGCCTTGCGAAATCATACACAAGGCCTTATGTTCCAGCATTTTCAAGAACAGTCAGCATATGGAAAAATGCAAGCAAAGCATGTAGTAATGGCCATCATAGCTGAAACTTATTTTCATTGGGTTCAAATTCATCTGCAGAAAATGAGCTCTGGTTGAAATCTGTAAGGTGTAATAAATTGTTTTGAACATATTTTAAACAACCAGATCTACTGTATTCCCTTGATGAAATAAAGCACTTTATTTACCTAAGTTAGTATGACTAAAGTTGTTGCAACTTTACCGGTTACTTCTCAGAGTTCCATCATCAGATGTGACAGAAAAGGCATGTTATGGAGGTCGTGGTAAAAAGTACCCTCTTACCTCATACACATGTAAGCTACATTTATTACCAAACTGATGAGATGCCCCCACATGCATCAAATATATGAACTGCAGAAAGTGCCCTTATAGTAAAACATTCACAGCAAGTAGAATTGACCCTGAGTGGTGACAAGGAGGAACCATATCTCAAAAGATAATACGGCTACTGTCAAAGCTTTGCTGGGGATCCAGTATGTATTGTGTTATTGCTTGTACAGATCCAAATAAAATTGTGATGTATTTTCAGAGTGATTTGGTTGCTTTAGGGCAGTGACTGCTAACCTTTTTGGCACCGAGTGCTGAAACGAGCGTGCGCTGGAGCACCAGAATACGCCGGCCAGCTGCTCTTCTGGGTTCTGGCACGTGCATGTGTGCTGGACAGCTGGTTTTCGTGTGACGGAATCTGGAAGAACAGCTGGCAACAGCGTGCGTGCCCACAGAGAGGACTCTGTGTGTCACCTCTGACACACGTGCCATAGATTCGCCATCATGGCTTTAGGGTATAGCCACAACATAGATCCCATCTATTAAGGAATGTTATCTGATAGGAGATGACCTCTCCTGGCAGGAGAGAATATTCTGCTCTAATGGCTGCCCTTTGGAACAGCATTCCCGTAAAGCAGGGGTAGGCAACTATGGCCTTTTTACAATCTTTGGACTTCAACTCCCAGAATTATGGGAGTTGAAATCCACATAGGGACTATAGTTGCCAGCCTGCCCTAGAGGTTAGATTGGACTGGTCCTTTGAAAGCCTCCAAAGATATGGCCACCTGTGCCTGGGGATCCAGTTAACCTATACTAGATGGCTGTATAGATTGATCCATAATTTTCACTTGCCTACTTTTTTATGTTTCTTGGTTTTAATTGGGTTTTAAAGGGAGGTATTATATTTGTTATTGGTTTCTGGTTTTGTTTGTTGGCTGTTTTAATACCCACCTCCCATTTGTACACAAATGGAATAAATAAATAAGGTGGCAGCAATATGTACTTGTTTTGGAGCAGCTCTCTACACTTCGGATGCTTCTGGATTAAAAGGATTAACTAGCTATAAACTGTTGCCCAGCAATAGGTACTATGAAGGATGTACAAAACACTTACTTATTGTATTGTACATATGTATTCCATTTATATAGCCACCCATCTCACATTCATGACTCTGGACAGCTTACAATTAAAAATAAAAAAATTAAACATCCAGACCAACAATACAAACATTAAAAACAATTGAAAGCCATACAGTAGAATTCAAGAACAGCCTTTTTAATGGTTAGGATACCACCCTCTGATCCCCAAGCCAGATGGTAAAGCCAGTTCTTTCTGGAAGGCCAACAAGGTTGGGTCCAGCCTGACTTTCAGCAAGTGTGTAGATGGCGTTCCAAAGAGCAGGTGCAACAGCGGGAAACGCCCTTCTCCTGGGTTCTCCCAGATGACTTTCTCTGGTGGATGGAACCTGCAACAACCCATTTTTGTTGGACCGGATAGGTAAATGTCACTGAGTAGAGGCAGTCCCCTTATATAATTAAATTGTATATTCAAGTGTCAAGGAGCTGAGTTGATTGTTACAAGTATATAGATACAGGTATGTAGGACTTATAGGAATATAAGTATTATACTTATCAATAGTGATATTTTTAATTATATAATCAAGTACACGTAATATGCTAAGACTGAACTGAATCACAAATAGATCAGTAAATAAGAAAAAATATGCTACAGATTTTTCACGGCAGAATATTTTTTTTCAAATTATTTAATAAAGTATGGGAACAAGAAATTATCAGCATAAACTTTCATGAATAAAGTATAATACACTTCATTAGATGCATGATATGGAATGTTAACCATACAATGAGAGATTTGAGACATTGCATGGATTGCATTTTCTTCTGAATTCTTTTTTTTAATGCCTTGGTATGTATATGGTCTTAACTCACAATAATTCACCTCATGAACATAAATGTTCATCAAAAAATAAAAATTTTATTTTCCCCATACTTTTTAAGATTCTGCATTATTTTTACAACATAATTACATAGACCTCTGGATTTTTCCCCCCTCTTGAAGTAAAAACTCAGAGAAATATGAATCAGTTTTTAAATGTAAATGTTGGGGTAAATTGCTCTAAAATAAATTGTATGTGTTTTAATTTTTGCAAAATAACCATATATATTAGTATAGTGACGATAGCATACATGACAATCTGCAATATATAATTCCCATTTCATTGGGTAAAATTTTTGATGTACAGGGAATTTGCGCTAACTTTGTTTTCTGTATAATGCTAAATCTAATTTTCTTTATATCTTGTTTAATTATGGGGTTGGATTTTAATTTCAGTCTTTTTTATATTTTAGGCTATGTTCATGAAGATACACTTTAAAAAAAATAATCTGGTGAATTCTAATACTAGTTTGGTACTTCTCCAGTGTTTTATAGACATTTTAGGTAGAATTTTTTATTTGTAGCATACTACCACATTGCATTTTCTTTCAGATTTTTTTTCTTTCTTAGTTTGCAATTATTTTGCCATATTGTAAACTGGGCAGGGCTGTTATCTTTTTCCATATGTTTACTCTTAAATTAAAATATTTTTTTTACATTTTTATTAAATCAGGTTTGATTAGTCATGATGTCACTATGTGTATATATTATGTGCTGACATTTATGCAGTTTGATTTTAATTTTTGGCAATTTGTAGATAATTCTGTTAAACTGAACAGACAATACGGTAATCCAACAATCCCAGCAATATTGTTGCAATAGATTTGTTATGTGATTATGAATTATAATTTTAAAATGTAGGTTAGCTAATTTGTTGCTACTTTGTTCTTTTCTTTTTCCCCAGATTGCCAGCAGATGGGTCTGGGATGTTGCAAGAGACACTTGGGTTCAAGCTCAATATGAAACTGAGAACTATGTTATGGTGGCTCTAGTAGTTGCTTCCTATTTTGAGTAATTAATACATTAATTTATGGATATTTATATAGCCACCTACTCGCTCACAGCGATTCTAGATGGCTTACAAACAGTAAGAAAGAAACATTGTAGATGTTGAGATTTTCTTGTTCTATTTGCTCAAATAAATGTATTTGCTTTTTTTTCAACCACACTACCACTGTGACGTTTTTTGTGCAAAACAATTATGACAAAGTGATACTCCTTGCTGCCTGTTGAGTATTGATAACCAAACAACTGGGCGTGCCTGTTACTGTCTACAGGTAGTCCTTGGGTTAAAGAGGATTCGTTCAGTGACCATTCAGCGTTATGATGGTGCTGAAAGAGTCTTGATTACAATTAGTCTTGAAGTTCTTGGATATCCATCATCCCTATGGTCACATGATTGCAATCTTTTCAATCCTGCAGCATCTGGCAGTTATGTAATCACAATTAGTGACCTTCCCTGCCAGCCGAGTTCAGTTTAGGACTTTATACATCTCCATATACAACTACAACTCTTTGTTTGATAATTCGTAATCTTCTATTTGGGTGAAACAGTACATCATAGAGCAACATGTTTTGGGTCAAAAGGGCTAACTTACAGAATGCATCCAAAATCCAGGACTCATTGCTCCCATGGGATTGACATTTGTTAAAAGTTGTGGTCATTTCAGCAGCACCACCACATCTTCTGACTTCCCAGAAACCCATAGGTTGCTTGATGCAAAGGAAAATGGAAAGAGGTGTATCCCCATCATCTTTCCTCCCACTCTCTGGCCCCTGTGTCCAATCAACCGGTGGCAGGACCCAACAGGCAAGTGGCTATTGGCTGTTTTGGAATAGAGGCTGAAATTTGAAATCTCTTAACAGCAGTGGCTGGTTTGGGGAAGAAACAACGCAATAATTCAGATGTCTGCTGGCAAGGCAGAGCTGATTGGGAGGCACTGATGGTTCCTTCCTGGAGGGAGAAGGCTCTTGGGGACAAACCAGAATGGGGAACAGGAGTGCAGTTTCCCCCATGGTTCACCACTCTTTGTTCCACCCACATGCCCCCCCCAAGTGGCAGGGAGTTCCTTGAACAGCTGAGTTGGAGGAAGAGGACACAACTTCACTGGCCCTCCTGATGGTGGTGAAAGAGGAAATGATACAAGCCTACCTTACATCAGGAAAGAAAAATGACTCAACAAGTCATGGGCTGTCTAGTTTGGATTTTAAAATTTTAGGTGACCACTAGATGGCAGAAAACAATTCTGTATTTCCTGTCATCTTGCAATGATTTGGATATTTGCAGCCCAGATAGGGTGATAATATTTTATGCAACACTTACTGCATTTGTTAGACTGGTATCTTGCCTTTCTTCCAGACTCGTTTTTCTCCCAACCACCATAGCTGACCGAATAAGGCTTCAAAATATTTGCAACCAAGACCACATAATTGCAATAGCTTCTAGTTGTTTTATGAGTGGGTTTGACTGAGTCTCAGTGTTTATTTTTATTTATTTATTATTTTGTCAAGCATATATAACAGATAAAAGTATAAACATGATTTAGAATACATGAAAAGGATACAAATAAAAAGGGACTTTAGGATAAGGACGGTAGGCATGTTGGCGGTTATGCACACCCCTTACAGACCTCTTAGGAATGGGGTGAGGTCAACAGTAGACAGTCTAAGGTTAAAGTTTTGGGGGTTAGGGAAGAAACCACAGTCAGGTAGTGCATTCCAGGCATTGACCAGTCTTGCAGAAATCATATTTTCCGCAATTGAGTTTGGAGCGGTTTACATTAAGTTTGTATCTGTTGTTTGCTCTTGTATTGTGGTTGCAGTTGAAGTAGTCATTGGCAGGTAGGACATTGTAGCAGATAATTTTATGTACTATGCTTAGGTCAGACCGAAGGTGTCGAAGTTCTAGGTTGTCTAAGGCCAAAATTTAAAGTCTGGTGGCATAAGGTATTTTATTGCAGGTAGAGGAATGGAGGACTCTTCTTGTGAAATATCTCTCGACTTTCTCAATTGTATTAAGGTCTGGTATGCAGTGCAGGTTCCAGACTGATGAGCTGTATTAGATAATTGGTCTAGCAAATGTTTTGTATGCTCTAGTAGTTAGTAGTACACTATTACCAGAGAAAAAGCTATGCAAGATTAGGTTAACTATGGTACTCTTAATGCCTTTTTGGCAATGTTATTACAGTGTGCTCTGGCACTTAGATCTTTAGAAATGAGTACTCCAAGGTCCTTGACAGAGTGTGGGTCATCTACAAGATCATGTTCATCTAGTTTGTATTTTATGTTCTGATTTTTTTTGCCAATGTGTAAGACAGAGCATTTGTTGGTTGAGATTTGAAGTTGCCATTTGTTTGACCAATCTCACACATAGGGTGTGGTAGCATTGTTGGTGATGTTGAATAGTTTTACATCATCAGCGAAGAGAACGCAGTTGCTTTTAATATGATCGCAAAGGTCATTTATGTAAAGTATAAAGAGTGTTGGCCCTAAAATGCTGCCCTGAGGGACACCGCTGTTAACAGGTACAGGATTTGATAGAGCGCTTCCTATTTTGATCACTTGTTGCCTTTGACAGGAAGGTAGCTATCTGTTTTTATAGCAGTCCAGAAATGCCATAAGATTTTAGTTTTAGTAGTAGTTTGTCATGTACCACTGAATCAAATGCTTTACAGAAGTCTACTGTATGTAAATTGTGTCTATTGCTTTGCCCTGATCGGGATGTGTAATCCATATGTTTTTGCAGTGTAGTAGTTGCAGATTACAGGATATTTTTTTCTAAAACCATACTTACTTGCTTGCTTGCTTGCTTGCCTACTTACTTTCCCCATACTTACTTTCCCCAACATCAAGGCCTGCTTTTCCAGAGAATCAGGTCTTTGCATAATGTGTCTGAAGTAAAATAATTTGAGTTTGGCCATTTGTGCATCAAGTGAGAAATCTGGGTTGATTTTGGAATGATCTTTAGATCTCTGTGCTGATCCAACATCAGTCCTCATTGTCTCCTGATTCAGGAGTTTTCTACAGTAATAATAATAGGACTAGTATGGATACTACCATGCCCCAGGAGAGTTGCCAGTTGGAGTAAATTGTAATAGGCTTGGAGTAGATTTTGATAAACCAGATTGATCCTTGATTTAGTTCATGATACTCTCACACTGAAATTATCAGTTGTAGCAGTAACCTTAAATGCTTAGAAGAAACCATCGTTTAATTGGTGCTTCTCTGTCTGCTCAAAAGACATTTTCTCTAATCCAACCATTTGCAAGTATTTCATGCATTGCATTATGTGTAGCCAGATTTCAAAGTAACAAGCTCAGTAAAACTGTCTCTCTCTTTTTTTAACGTGGCGCTTTTCCAAAGCAGATAAGGTAAATGCTGTCTTGTTTCTTTCCGTTGTTACCGTAACTGCTGCTTCCTAAAACGTTTAAGAGAAAGCTGAGCGTGCCCATCTTTCTGATGGCCTCCCCGAATCAAAGGCAGGGAGGTCTAGACTCCCAGGGAAGCACCATATGTAAAATGGCTCTTGCCATTCATAGATTCACAGTGTTCGTAGTTTTAAACAGGAGCTGAGTTATCTGCTGGAATTGATCTGTGAATCCATATGTGGTCCTTTTCCTGCCTTGTGCATCCTCATGCTACTCCAGCCAGCCAATTCCTACATAAATTATTACTGTTCAGAAGCCATTCTATAAATAAGTACAAGCTGCTACGATACAGTAACCACAAATTTGTTTTGCTCTAGTGAAACATAGTGTGCCGACAAGGTCAGGCCCTTGCAGCATGCGTGCAGCCAAGTGGTGAAGGACACATCTAACATCCTGAGAGGTGACGTACAGGCAGCTGCTATTGCCAGCCTTAAGACAGATTGGCTCTGCATTGGCTGTTTTGTGAGTTTGGGGGCCCTTACCACTAGGGGGCAGAAGGAAACTGTTTTGGGCCCCTTTCTCATGGGAAGGGACCTCATGGCATCATAGGAGGAGAGGGTTTAAAAAGTAGAGTTAAAATTAGGTCTGATCTTTGCTGTAATGCAGTATCCATACACTGATATCCAGGAATCCAACATTGCTGACCTGGCCCTAAAGCTTTCCCGAGTCTCATAAACCTGGAGCAGCATAAGAGGAAAACATATCCATGGCTTCCCAAATCCCAACTGTTCTGATCTCATCAAAAATCCTAAATTCGATCCATTAATTGTGGTCATTTTGCCTGGCGCCCTCCTTTCAGAGAATTGATCTGAATGGGGCAGAATGGGTTTTTCTGGAGCCAGTTGCTTATGTCTTTCTTTAAATATGGTGGTGAGCATACATTATTAACATACGCTGAAGGGACAGTATTTTTCAGTTATGTCCCATTACTCTCCTATTCCTCCCCTTGCTCCAACATTTTCTTTGATGTCAATGGATGCATTGATATTGCAGGTTTATCGTGGGTTTTTTTTTTCATTCTAGCTCTTTCAATTCCTTGAAATAAATTGCTAGGATTATAAAATTGTGAGAGGGTGGGGTGAAACCTAGATGATCAGAGAAACAAATAGTTCTCTACATTTGGGAAGCACAGCTTATATCTCATCCTTACCATCTCATTTATAGCTCATCTTTACTAATGATGGTTGAAAGGTTATGAATGGCTTATTAGCTAAGCTCAGCCTAGATAGATTTCTCCTCTTCTAATCCATTTCGGGAAAAGCCTTCCAATAGAGAGGAAAAATAAAACATCATCATTAAAGGAAGTGCTTTGTTGCCTTGGAAACAATGTGAGAACCGTGACATCAGCAACAATTATGTGTAATTTTTAGCTTTAGTTTATCACCATGGTAACCAAAGCAAGTTCTTCTACTTGAAAATATTCCAGAATGCCTTGGATAGAAGGGAAGAAAGCAGGAAGCATGGAGCTAAAGATGATGCTTTTATGACATTCTTTGAAGTTGATTCATTGCTTAATTACTCAGAGCAGAAACTTGACAGCTGGCTTGTGTGAACTGGCTCTCTCCAAAAACAGGGTGAATGCGATCTGGCAGTTTTTATAGGTGACATTTGATCTCTGACAGTTCATTCAAGCAGGCATGCTTTCATCAATGGAGTTTGCAATAGCAAACATGTGTGCATGCACTCCTTTTCACTTCTGAAAGGAAGTCTTGAAGATTTGAGTTATGCCTAGTAAATTGAAAGACTGGTGGTCATCCAGCAATTCTGGATAAAGGGGTTTTTTGTCTGTAGGCTCCAGTGTCCAGGGGGAAAAGAAGCTAAATACAGGATGGTCACATGAGGACTTGACTGTTTTAGCTAACTTTCTTATATGTACTCAGAAATGTGGAAGCCACTATTGCATATTTCCTCTTGATGCTCTTTCGATTACATTGGCAAGTGCAGATCAGATGAGATAACACCATGCCTGCCTATGACACAGAGGTGGGTTCCTACCTGTTCTATCTGGTTCTATAGAACCAGTAGTAACTCCGCAATGACGTCATGGAGCCAGTTCCTTTGATGTCTCCATGGGTGCTGCCATTTTGGATTTTTTTTTTTATTGCGTGCACGCTCGGGGCGCATCCCTGAGCGAACCGGCAGTAAGAAGATTCAGAACCCACCTCTGCTATGACACCTATCCAGTTTATTTTGTTTAGTCTTTTTCCCTGAAAAGTATTCTATCTAATACAATAGAATTACCATAATCTAATTAAATTCTATCTAAGAGAATGGAATCCTGTCTACTATTCTATTGAATACACATTGCAGAATGTACTGTATGTCCTGTATATACAGATAGTCCTCGGCTTATGACTATAATGGAACCCAAACTTTCTGTGACTAAGTGAGACAGTTACTAAGTGGATTTTGCCTCATTTTACGACCTTTCTTGCCACAGTTGTTAAGTGAATCACTGCAGTTGTTATTAACTTAACAGGGTTGTTAAGTGAATCTGGTTTCCCCATTGACTTTGCTTGTCAGAAGGTTGAAAAAGGTTATCATATGACCCCGGGACACTGCAACCGTCATAATTATGGGTCAGTTTTGATCTAAATTTTGATCATGTGTCCATGGGGATGCTGCAATGGTCATAAATGTGAAAAATGGACATAAGTCACCTTTTCAGTGCTGTTGTAACTATGAATGGTCACTAAATGAATTGTTGTAACACACACACACACTGGATTTTTCTTAATATATACCTGAATGTTTTACGCACACACACACATACACACATTATAACAAAAGTGTGGATATTGGCATTTAACTTTTTCCATAGTTCTTGATTTGAGGAACTGTAAATCAAGTGAATTTGCATGAAAAAAAATCAATGCAATTAATCGCTTATTGTTAGGAGGTGTACATCTTACAAACATTGTCTCAAATGTGACTATTTTCTATGTGCGAGTGGAATAGAATGTTGTTCCTAGTTGGTAATTTATCACACTTGAAGGTGCCATCTCACCTAATTATACAGCGGAATATTCTAAATGCTAAATTTCATTGCCAGGTAACATGCACACCAATAATAATAATGGGATATAAAAGCAATATATTAATTTATAATGAATACATGGATAAATGAGAAATTATTCACACTGATTTCTGGCTGCCCCAGAGAGTTTTAATTTTAGTTGCTTCAGTAGCTCCATGAAGAAAGCAGAATGCTACCCTACACAGGAATGCATAACGTTAAAACACGTTAAATGTGTTACGAAGCTTTTCCATGGAGAACCAAATTGTGTTTATTCACCTGGTTCTTGAATTATTTGTACAGTGCACTTTTCCTCCTACCTTGATTGAAAATAGCTAATAACAAAAACTAATCATGGAAAGAAAATAACTTGTAAGATTCGGCATAAGGCTAATAAAACCTTGTAAGCTGCCAGGTTCCTTAATTCTATAGCTCATGAATTCATTAAAGAGATTGACGTTGATCTCAATCCAAGTATTTGAATAGTTTTTCAATCCCGTAGTGAGCTGTTTTATATTGTATTTTAGAGGACTCACATTTCACTTGGAACTAATGTACTCTTGTTTACTTGCTTGTTTCACTTGGAAGTAAATCCAATGTATTTTGCTCTTGATACAGGTATTTATGATTGCCCCATCATCAGCCTAGATGTTTTAACTACATTGCTTGACATTTAACATATTGCGATGTGGACTATCATAATGCACTATCCTTTTCTAATGAAAAAGGGAACTTGTTCTCCAAACGTTACTTATAAAAAAAACGAACTTGCGCTACTTTGCTAGTGCTTTGTGCTCTTTTCCTTTCTGAAGATGAATTCATAAAGTGATTTATCAATTGCTTTGTCTCCAAAAACAGCATGTGTCCTGCAAAATTGTGCAACTGAAATATGGGTTGGAATGGTTTCCTGCTTATCTGTGTGGAACCTGCCAAAGCCTGTCAGCTTAGGAAACTTGTGTAAACATTCCTAATCATTAAAAAAAACAAAAAACCTGTCCTGTATCTTTACTCTCTCTTTCTCCTATTTTGCCCCTACTTTCCTAGTTCCAACTTTTGCTGCTGGAAATATTCTCACTTGTCTTTCAAAAAAATTTATTTTAAAGACAAACAAGCATTTGAACTCTCACTAGGGAGTGTGTGTGTGTGCATAAATCATTTATGACATGAGGGGGGATAGTACAAATGTATAATTTGAATAGTTTCCCTATTCAAAAATAATAATTACTTTTCATTTTAAAGAAATGAAACATACACTATTCCCCCCTTGAATCAGGAGTATTAATAGTTACCAACAGAACCCTATTAGGTAACGGGATTGTTTTTTAAGCATGAGTATGGAACCTGAATATTTATCCTGGATGTAAACTTGTTCAAATACCGGTATGTATTTATAAGATAAGTGAGATTTATGTATAAACCACTTGCATACTTTTATCTTCTCAGGTACACTGATTTCAGAGTATAGTGAAAGCATCTTTGAATGTCAGGTTTACTTAAAAAAAAAATTAAATGTAAGTTTTTAAATATGGTAGCTATACATATTGATGGATCAGCTATTTTTATTTTAAACCTTTCACTTGGAGATAATTGATTTTCTTTGAGATTAGGTGAATCATGGTAAATCATTTTCCTGAAATATCGCTGTAAAACACTCAGTATGACTGACAATTATCCAGCTGTTATGCTGTGGAAAGTGATGGCTATTTACTGTTGGCCAGCGAAGAGAAAGAGACGGTGATGCATATATACTAGATTTTACTTGTTTTTTCCAACTTTGAAACCAAGGGACCCTCGGGGTGCATATAACCAAGGATTACAGAATGAAATGAAGCAAGTATCAATTTTCCGGTGATGTGAAATGTAAGGCTGTGACTATGCACCTGAAAAGTGGAGAGGGGTTGAAAGCACGTAATCTAAATTGTGTACTGTGGTTTAAAAATGAAACCTGGCACACTTATACTAAACATTTTAATATGGATTTTACTAATCTCTACCGGTTACAGTGATGTATCATTCTGCCCTTTAAATTGTGAACCAGAGCAGAATATCCTAACAGCATGTGACAAATATTTCTGAATGTGAACTTTTGTCTTAAGAGAAGAAAAAATTATGGCAGGCTTGAAGCAGTCACATGATTTTATGTAAAAGTACAATTTATACAATCTTACCTAGCGAGGGCATTTAACAGTAAAGAAATAGGATCCAGGATGCTTTGTACAGTCATTAAAGAGTTTCTTAAACTTCTATCCCTTCCCACTTTAAAAAATTATGGAGGACCCCAAAAGAGCTTTTTGTTTATAAGCTTATTATTTATCAATAAATATTATAAATATCAATATCTATCTATCTATCTATCTATCTATCTATCTATCTATCTATCTATCTATCTATCTATCTATCTATCTAT
>JANHFT010003423.1:88882-99162 GCA_032467955.1 Pseudoxenodon macrops
ATCTATCTATCTATCTATCTATCTATCTATCTATCTATCTATCTATCTATCTATCTATCTATCTATCTATCTCAATATTAAAAATTTAAATTAAAACATACAGATTCCTAGAATATTTATTGAATCATGTAAAAAGATATTAATGTAAATATTTTTTCGTGATTCTATCATTTTTAACAAATAAAGATAATATTGAGAAGAGGGACATAGTTTTAAATTTTTGCAAATATCTTCAGTAGCTAGTAAATAATTTTGATTTTGTGGACTCCTGAGAGGGTCTTGGATGGCACTTTAAGAAGCACTGTAGAATAGCATTACTTCTAGTTCAGTGCTGTTCAATATATTGTCATCATTCAAGTAATAGCCAAAATAATAATGAACTGTGGTGTACACTCCCAGTTGTGGGTCATGCAACCAGAAAATGATGTGCAAATTGGAGAAGGGACTAACTATAAACTGCCTTGAGCTGCTGGAGAAAATAGTAATTCAGGGAGAGAGTAGGTAGTGTTAGCTCATGTTTGATCAAATAATTCTAAGATAATACAAGAAAGTCCATGGAGTAAACTTCATGGACATTGTAAGAGGAGAGCCATTTTAGGCTTATGTGGCAAAAGATGAGGAGGAGGTTGGTGGCACATTTTAATAAAAGGCATAAGCTTTCATGAATAGCAACTCACTTCAACAGATACACAGAATACAGGTAGTCCTTAACTTACAGTTTGTTTAGAGACTATTCAACGTTACAACAGCACTGAAAAAAGTGACTGATGACCATTTTTCACACTTACAACCATAGCAGCATCCCATGGTCACGAGATCAAAATCCAAACACTTGGCAACTGATTCATATTTATGACGGTTGCAGTGTCCTGGAGTCCCGTGAACACCTTTTATGAACTTCTGTCAAGCAAAATCAATGGAGAAGCCAGATTTACTTAACATCCGTGTTACTAACTGAACAACTGCAGTGATTCACTTAACAACTGAGGCAATAAAGGGGCAAAATCTGCTTAATAATTGATTCACTTAGCAACAGAAATGTTGGCCTCAATTGCGGTTGTAAGTTGAGAACTACCTGTATCTAGAATGATGTACCATTTAAATTAGGGGAAGGCAAAATAGGGAAGGGATAGGAAAACAGATTGGTTGTGCTTATGCAGGTAAGACATGAGAGGAATTACTAGTACTTATCAATTAAGAACTGTAATGTAATAAAAACTCATAGGGTTTGTTGAAAGCTTCTGAGATTGCCGGAAATCTTTTGATATATGTGGATTCAGGGACCTCTTGCTGAATGGCAGAGTTAAACTCCCATTTTTCCAAAACAGTCACTCTGAGATCTGCTATAGAGTGTTCTGGGAGGTTGAAATGCTCTAATACAGGGATCCAAAATCCCTGGCTATGGACATGCCAGAAACCAGGCTGCACAAAGAAGCAAAGCCTCATCCATGGGATTCAGGTAGCATGTGAAACCACGCTCCCTCCGTGGTCACATTCCACATGGAAACTGGTTCCTAGTGTCCAAAAGGTTGGAGGCTGCTGCTCTAATAATAGTTTATTCTTGTTCTGAGTTCTGATGTCAAATATGTGTCCACTAATGTGTTCCTAGTTCGTTCATTTGTCCTACATAGAATCCAGAGAGACATTGCTGAAGATGATGGCATACATCACATTAGAGGAAGAACATGTGAAGGCATGTCTGATCTTTTCTAGATTCTTATTGGGGTCTGTTGGGGTAGATGTGGAAGCAAAGAAAATTTCCAGGTTGATGGGGTCTGGTTTCCATATTAACACCGTTGTTCCATTGTTTCTTGTTGCTTGTGTGAATCTGTGTCACATTGGATGATTGACTGTATGTATGTACGGGCCTGCCCACTGGTATCTGGGAAAGTGCAGTGAAAGTGCATTTCCCAGACTGGGGTGTACTTTATTAATAATGTGTTTCAGTTGTTTGATCTGTGAGCTGGAGGTGAGATATCAAAAGATTCCAGGCAATCTCAGAAGATGTCAACAAATAAAATAGGTTTTTAAAACTTCACAATTGTTTCTTAATAAAGTCCTAGTAATCTATCTCACATGTAATCTGCATCTGTATAAGCAACCTGTATTCCCCTCGATTCAGGTACTGAATCTTCTTACTGCTGCTCGCTCAGGGTCGCGCCTTGAGCGCGTACGCACACACCAGTCAAAAACTAGCTTCTGTGTATGCGCAGAAGCAAAATCCAAGATGGCGGCTCCCACAGAGACACCGACAGAACCAGCTCTGTGATGTCATCGCGCAGTTACTACCGGTTCTATAGGAACCCACCTCTGATTCCCCTCCTATCACTCCTACCTTAAAAAATAAAATTGATTTCATTCCTGAGAAAAACAATCATTTGATATCTAATAATCCTGATTATATTTTCGCTTACCTTTGAACAGCGCTGGAGGTAAGATTATGGATAGCATAGACCAGTAACCCAACAGTTATTTGTTACACCCTAGCCATCAGACAGAAGCTGGGGCAAGTAACGGGAGCCCTAGTGCCGTGTGATGGAATGAGCTCCCATTACTTGTCCCAGCTTCTGCCAACCTAGCAGTTCGAAAACATGTAAAAATGCAAATAGAAAAATAGGGACCACTTTGGTGGGAAGGTAACAGCGTTCCGTGTGCCTTCAGTATTTAGTCATGCTGGCCACATGACCACAGAGACATCTTCGGACAGTGCTGGCTCTTCGGCTTTGAAATGGAGATGAGCACTGTCCCCTAGAGTCAGGAACAACTAGCACATATATGCAAGGGGAACCTTTACCTTTACATTTTAGCCATCAGGAGTTAAAACAACACTTGTGTGTAAGCATTGATGTGAGCATTCTGGGCATTAAAGCCATTGTGTCATTATATATGGTATATGAAGCCTTTCTTTTTCCTTTATGTTTAAAGATGCATTATTTAACATTAAAAATAAAATATAAATCCTTACATTCTAGCAAAATATATTTTAAGATCCAGTAATTGTTGATATTTGTAACATCTCTAATGATTTTATTCCAAAATCCAAATTCACCACAAACCTCTCTCTGGCTCTTTTGTTTATTTAAATCAGTTGCTGGTTGGATCAGTTTCTAGTAGCAGGTGTTGATACTCCATGCAGTTAATCTTCTCCCTTCGAAAACATCATGGTTTTCTCCAATAATGTATCCCTGCATTTAGAAATCTGGCTTCTTTGTTTGGCCTTTTATCTCAACAATGGATGTTTCTGTATTAATGAAATCATGTTTTTATCTATCTAACCTTTTAAGACATTTGGAAAACTTTCAGTGCAATGATTCTCATCATCACAGCATTTGCCAACTGTAAATCTATTAACTCTGACCTGTAATTAGGCGCACAGCTTAACGTAAAGGACAAATGGTGTCCAGTGAACTGTAGAATTAGCCTTGATGGTGAAAAGAAAGATCCATTTGGTCTTTCCAGCTGTGACTTTGGAAACCAGCTCAATGACAGAAAATAGGTAAAATTTAATGGATTAAAATATTTCTGTTTCATTATACCCAAAGATCCCTTTTCTTTTCTTCCTGTTGAGGAGAAAGGTGGACACATGAGTGTCTATGGATAACTTAGTGTTTTAAATATATTTACATTCCACCATTCATAGTCATATATAGTATATATTAAACCTAGCTAGTGATAGGGTACTATGTGGATGGTGGCCCTGATTTCATACTTAAAACAACAAGCAAATAGCAATAGCATTAGCCCTTAAACTTATATGCAGCCTCACAGTGTTTTACAGCCCTCTCTAAGCAGTTTACAGAGTCAGCCTATTGCCCCCAACAGTCTGTGTCCTCATTTTACCAACCTCAGAAGGATGGAAGGCTGAGTCAACCTTGAGCCTGGTGGGATTCGACCTGCCAAATTGCAGGCAGCTGGCAGTCAGTAGAAGCAGCTTGCAGTACTGCACTCTAACCATTGTGCCACCATGGTGTCTCTGTGCAGAATTTTTGGTGTCCCTAAACAGTGTTATCTTATAGCTTTGCTGCTTTTACTGCTCACTCCCCATTGGTTCTACAGTGCTCATAATTCTCATGTGCTTGTTATATGGGAAATCACAATTCTCCAGTAATTGAAAGATCAAAATAAAATAAGAAATACTTTCTGGATAGCATAATGAGGCCTTGGTTTTCTCTTGAACCTGTGGAGGTCTATCAAGGAATGGAAGATTATAAGAAAGAAGGGCCTGAACATAAATCTCTAGATTTCTGAAACCAATCACAAGACAATGGGCAGGGATTTAACCTCTGATATCCTTTGCTCCTTTCCCTTGAGTGCATGCAACCATGTCCACAGTCAGACATCTATTGAATGTATCCAAGTTATGAAAGAGAACTTTTTGCCACATCTTTGCTCTTGACTGGAAATATTATGGAGAAAAGCTTTGGTAGAATTTTCCAAACATGATTTTGGGTAGCAAGGAAGTATAGATTGCTTTTAGTAGCTACATGCCACCGTGAACATTAGCAGAAAGAGTGGGAGAAATAAGGTTGAGATTATAATAATTAAAATATTATTTAGGGCCTAAAGCATCAGTAGAAATATCTTTAAAAAGCACAATTAATTGTATCAAACCAGAAGAGAGTAGTTTGGTGAAATGTAATCGTACAAAACTACAAGCAATCAGAAGTGACATACTAGGTCAAAAGCACTTATATCTATTTCCTATATTTATTCAATACTCCCAATAAAATTAATTGCCATTGCTGTTAGTTCTGTAGGATTTAATTTACTTTACACACAGGGAAAAAAGCTGCATGACAGGTGAGGAACTTTCTTAAGAAAAATATTTAGCATTGCTACAGCGCAGAAGGAAATGGGCTTGGAAGAGATCAAGAAAAAAACAAATTCAAGCCTTAATTGTTCAATTTCAAAGATCAAGATTGGTATTACCTTATGTATTTCAGTTAGAGACAGGTATGGTTTCTCTGGGTACCAAAGCCTGGTTCTTTCTCCTTAATTTCTGGTTGAAATTGATTTTTTTTCCTCCTGTGGGTCTGGCTCCACTGGTTCGCAGAGGTCATTGTAAATCAAACTGGTTAACAAAAGGTAATGGAAAACTCCAATCCTCAGGACTGTCTTTTGGAAAAGCCTCTCTCCATTAGGGTTTGAAAATGCCAGGAGTCCATTTAAACAACGCATCCAGTGTATTGATTTTTAAAATCAGTTTAAGCTTGGTATCTAATCCTACATTGTGAATTCTTCCTAATGTGCATGGGCCATTGTCTTACCTCTCTTCAATTGTAACTCTGAAATTTCATTGAGCTTTTGCCTTAACCAGATTGGATGTACTACCCTGTGCAGTTCTGGGGAGGACTTATAAAAGGCCCTTTTCCCCAGCAGTATTTTTGCCCATGTGTAGATGGCCCTTTGGACTCCCTAAGCCAGATGCTCTTTTGTTGTTCTCTCTGTAGGGAATCAATACAAAAATATCAATATAGTTGCATGATACCCTCCCCAAAAACAATATTTATGAAAGTTTAGGAAACTTTGTTCAGAATAAATACATGGATATTTAGGATTGAAAAAGAAATACATCAGATCTCAGAAACAAAACTTTAGATGACCACCAGATGGCAGCAAAGTATTTGACTTGTTTCCTCTGCCTTTGCTGCCATCTAATGGTAATCCAAAATTTGCAGGCCAGACTTTGTAATCCCAATTAGGGGATTTCCCAAAAGTAGGGGATTTCTGTCATCAATTGTGAAAGCTATCAAGTTAAGTGATAGGTGTGCCTAAAAACATGCTGCAACTTTAAGAAATTGAATTATTAAAGACTAAGCGACTCTTAAAGAACTGGCTCCATTTTTGTAAGTGCACATGAAAGCCTGAATAAACCGGGCTACATTAATTAACAACAGCATGTAGCTATGTTCATGCAAAGCCTGATGCATGAAGCAAGATGTGGGGAGGGGAGGAAACCCTCCTGGTTGTACATGGAACGTATCAGCTATATTTGGGGCATAAACTTGGAACTCTTCCAAAAGACCACTAGACTGTGAGTATATAAGTCTAGCACTGTTTATGAAGATTGATAGAGTTGTGCTCCGGCTGACAGGCTCTCTGTGTATAGATGCTCCGTTATGGTGGCCCATCACTCAGGTCGAAAAATGTCTAATGCGCCTATTTAAAACAATCTTATTCTGCTCCACTACACATTAACAAGAACAATGACTGGTTTCCCCAATTGTAGGTGATATTTAGGAGACAAATCCAAAGAGTATATATTTTTTAATTTAACATAAAATCTCTTAAGGATAACACTACTCATTGGCATTGTTCCTAAGACAGATTAGAACTTGGCCTTGCACCAAGCAGGACAATTTGTATTGGTATTCTTTTCTGTGGGCTCAGGAGTGAAGGATGGCACGTTAGCATAACTACGAGAGTGAGTCCAATGTGGCATTTGCAGGTTAAGCTATTGGTCTGTAGAGGATTTCTAGGGGTGGGGGCATTGTAGTTTTATTCTCACCAAGGATCATATGGTCAAAAGAACCGATGGATTTTTGCTCTTATAAATTTTCTGATTGTCTCCTGAAGACTTCGTTAGTATGCTTAGTTAGTTGCTTTCCTAACCAATTATTGGACTTGTACAGACTTTTTGTAAAGCAGATGCAAGTAGCTATTGCCTCCATTCATCTTCGCAGATGGGATTTGTATATCTTGCATCTGAGGCTCTGATGCAGGTGGTGATAGAACCTATTTAATGGAACATGAGCCTAAGCATTAATGTCACTGAATATAACCCATCACATTGCTTCCTAATAGTAAATGTGATAAATGATGCATATCCGGCAAGTATTTTGGATTTTTCCCTGCTCATTTTGAATCGGTACTGTATGAAAAGAGAAAAGTAATAATACATTTGGCTCAGATAACATGACAATCTGCAGGAAATGAGATAGCAGAAATGGTTTTCAGATAGATGCAGATGAAAGTGAGCCATTCATTATACAGCTATTATTTCTTAGCTGTGTTTTGCTCAGTTTTCAACACATGCACACAACCCAGGCAGAGGCATAGGGAAAAAAATTGAAAAACCGGTTGTTGTTGTTTTCATGTCCATTGCTCTAATCTATTAGGCACATATAACATTATTATTGTTGTTGTTATTTACATTATTTTTTACAAATACACACACTCAGAATTCATTGTGAGATGTACATAGCAGACATTTCTGTGAGGGGAGTAGCTCTGAAAATATTTTATATTAGATATATTTGTGGCTATATATTTTTATATTAGATATATATCTTAGATATATTTGTGGCTAGTTACATCTTTTCAATTTGTCATGAAGGTCATTTGGAAGAAACCTTTGCCTATAGAAATGGTGTAGGAAGACTTCTTTTTATGAGAATAAGTAAATATTTGAGGCCCAGTAGTTCAGTTGCAATCCTGAACCCTTGTCTAAATTTCCTTAAACTGTTTGGAAGAACAAGGATGGTTAAGACAAGCCATCTTGACAAGACAAGACAAGCCATTGATAAGACATTTATCAGATAATAGCAGATAATGATCCATGGATATCTTCCACATTGAAAACATTTGGAAACGATTCCTTCTGGATAACGTCAACAACAGATTTTAGTGTTGAACAATTGCTTTGACTCTTTCAGCTGTTCATACAAAATGTCTGCATATTTTTCAGGAATCCCCCTCCAACGTTGTGCCAACCAGAAAATTGGTCCAGAGGATTCAACCACTTCATTTCTCAGTAAGTAATACTACTTTTTTTTTTATGTTGAAAGGCTTATTTTTAAAGGCATTATGAACTGATCTGTGGAAAACATTGGAAATGAGCATAGATGTAAGGAAACAAAAGCCATTTTTTCCATTTTATACTACGTTTGAAAACAAGTATTGTGATTATGGATAGGTACAGATCTTAACTATCAATTTATTATTATTTGATAGCATGTTTACTTTATTGTAAAAAATTATTTATATCTGACCTTTGAGTCAGGAATCCAAGAACTCCTTTCCTTTCCCCCCCTTTTAGCAACAACCTTAATAAGTGGGGTTGAGCTGAGAGAGATTAACTAGGCCAACATCTCATTTGGGGAGTTTCTGTGGATGAAGGTTTGATTTTCTTGGCTTTTTCTGCATCTAATTCATGATTTTTAATTATTATATCACATTGCCTCTTATCTTCCCACCAAATGGAATCACCCATAGTAATTTGGCTTTGCTAAGTTACTACCGAGGTGCATGGATCTCTTGAGAGGAATGGTTCAACTAATGATTGGAACTTTATCACCAAGAATGCAACTTCACACAGCACCTTAGAATCTGCCTGTTGCTTGCATGTGTTTCCTTCAGGTGATTCTGACTCATTCATGATAGTAGAGACATGGATGAGAGCGACTCTCCAAGTACATTTAATGAACTTTGGCAGCAGGGATTTTATTCCAGCTCATATTTTTTTCAGTAGAATATACTGAATGAACTAGATTGGGAAGAGGCATTATCTTATTATAATTTTTCACTGATGTGAATAAATATTAAATTATATTGATAAATGTCTGTGGAGATTCTCAGTCATCCAGGTCATGGTTGTCCCAAAGGTGCTTTTTCAAGAGGCAACTGGGGTTTTTGGTTTTTCTTTGAAGACATTTCACTTCTTATCCAAGAAGCTTCTTCAGTTCTCCTTTAGCTCTAAACATCAAGTAACAGACTGAGTTCATAGAAATTATTACCGGTAGTTGGTTGATTGAACAGATCATATTGCCCGGTTTACACACAACCAGAGGTGGATTCCTACTGGTTCTATAGAACCGGTAGTAACTCCGCGATGACATCATGGAGCTGGTTATGTTGGTGACTCTGTGGGTGCCGCCATCTTGGATTTTGCTTCTGCGCATGTGCAGAAGCTAGTTTTTGACTGCCGTGCTTGCGCGCTTTGTGCAAACCGGCAGTAAGAAGATTCAGAACCCACCTCTGCACACAACAATATAAGATAAACCATGGATTGAAAACCATAGTGACTGAGTTCATACTCAATCTAAGTTAGAACCCAATGACTAAATGGAACTGAACCTATAAGCTTCATAAATCTTAAAAATGTCTGCTGAACAATATAATAAATGTTCATGTTCTTAATTGTTGAAACTGGTCTGTTTTTTTATTTACAATCTGAGGAAACATATACGATACAATCAAGTTGTACAGCTTTAAAATCCTCAAAGCTCTTACTGAGTGCCATGTATATATGTATATGATACCTTTACAGATTCAAATTTTAAAATGCAAGTACCCTATTTGGTGGTCTAAATCTGATATTCATGGGATTGATTTGTGGGTGGATTCAAAATGTTACCCTAAAGTTCAAGCTGTCCTCCGGGATCTGGGATTTTTTTTTTTTTAAAGAATCCTGTTGACAGTGCTGTGACGATCAATCATGACAGAGCTATATTTCAGAATGATTCAGACTATTTTAGCATTTAGGTTCTCTGAAGAAAATGTTTATGATAAAACACAACTGTTTAGGTTGTCAATCATTGTTTATAGATGGTTTGGTTTCCACTTAAAATTTCATTTCTTACAAAAAAATGTAATAAAAACGAAGTCTGTACAGCATTGAACTGTCCAACCATTAGTGATAATTGGCTCATTTATATGCATTAGATACGCATTTGTCAGTGTCTGACTTGTGACAGCTTTGCTTTGATAAATTAAAAGCAGTGATTGTAACAAGTCCATTTGCCTCTTACCCATATATTAGGACCTTGCCTGATTTTTCTGTCATCCTTCTGATGAGTAGTTGACTTTTCAATAATTCCATTATCTACCTTTTTTCTTGAGGTTGAATATCATTTGCATAAGAAGCTTATCTTGAACCAGTTGTGGTCCAGACGTATGTAGTTACATCGTTACAATTTTTGGGAGAAATGTATTTCTGCCTCTGATTCAAATCAAATGATTTTTCTCCAGAAAATGTCCCTAAATTATTTTAGGAACACTCATTTAGATAAGTGTGGTGATTCAAATGCCAATTTTCTTTTCCTTGTACCTAAGCAGTTTATTATACAGTGAAACTGATTGATGTGCTTGAATAAATCTAAGTATAATTATAGAATATAAGTCTGATCAGCAGCTTTTTTAAAATAGTGGCCATGTGTTCTGATTGGAGGATAACAGAAGCTTCAAAAATGGTCTTCTCCCTTGTGGGTTTTTACCCTCCGGAGGCTTCAGGATGCTTTCTGACGTCTCCGGAGGGTAAAAAACGGCCCCACAAGCAAACT
>JANHFT010003423.1:99262-109878 GCA_032467955.1 Pseudoxenodon macrops
GAAGCCTCCAAAGGGTGAAAGACAGCTCAACGGGCAAAAAGGAAGTCCCGTTGGGCGATTTTTCACCCTCTGGAGGCTTCAGAGAAGCCTCCTGAACCCTTGCCAAACAACCCAATGGGGGGGCGCACACGTGCACGCGCAGTGCAGTGTGCATGGGGGGTTGCGTGCTGGCACGTGTGTGCACGCATGCACACGCGTGCTGCCATTTTTAGCACGCAAGAAGAAAAAGGTTCGCCATCACTGACCTAGAATTTTGCATGACTGATGTCCTATTGAGTCCTTTCCACGGCAGATGTTATTGTATGATGGTGTTAAAGGCATTGTCGTAGGGTTTAAGCTGTTCCGAATAATACTGCTTTTTCCAATTGACTAATGATAATTTTGTCAAAGCCAGTAGTGTTCAAGTGATGCTCCAGATGTTTTGAGATTGTACCCAAAGCGCCTATAATTATTGGTATTATCTTTATTTTCTTTTGCTACAGTTTCTCTGTTTCTATCTGAAGGTCTTTGTGTTTTGTGATCTTCTCCAGTTCTTTTTCTTTATTCTGCTGTCTCCAGAAATTGCTGTATCCACTAACTAGCCTTTTTTGGTTTTCTTATCAACAATTGTTAAGTCTGGGGTGTTACATGACAGATGCTTTTTTGTTTGAATTTTAAGGTCCCAGAACATTTTAGTTTCTTCATTTTCTATCACTTTTGTCAATTTTGTAGTTCTACCAATTCTTGCTGCAGGCAAATGGTGTGTCTTGCAGATATTCCAATGCACCATTTTTGTTATTTTGTCATACTGCTGTTTGTAGTCAATCAGTCAGTCAGTCAGTCAGTCAGTCAGTCAGTCAGTCAGTCAGTCAGTCTTATTAATATTATAATTATTGTCACACTCATCTTTTCATTTAATATTCTGATTTCCTGTCATCCTGGGTTATCACAATGTATCCTTCAATCAGTAAGATTTCCCTTTCAGTGCCTGTATTCATTTCCCATCACCCTGAAATTTCACAGGCACATTTTAATTAAATATTATTTGTTATTTCATGTATGTTTGACTTTCTCTGAAAGGTCAAGTCTGTACAGATTTCCCCATTTTAGCCCTACAACTATAGACAGAATAGCTAGGTTGGACTAAGAGTTTGTTATTGACCCAAAGTTGCACAGTGAGCTGCATGTCTGAACAGTGACATAACACAAAATGTACTCAGGGTGACGGGACATGGCCACGTGGCTTAGATTAGCAATCCAGGCCGAATAGGCATTTAGGATCACTGGATCCTTAGTGTAAAAAAGTCTGGACCTCTGTTTATGTTCAGCTAACTTCTAAAAACAGCAGAATTTTTGTATTTAGAAAAATTGCAAAATAACTCACCTTGCTGATTTCCCCCCAGCTTCCTTGCTTCAGTTTATTTTCTGGAGATGTCAAGGAGTTAATTAATGTAGGATTAAAATGTAGGAGTTTCCCCCCCCCAAATTAATATGGTATGCAGTTTGTTCCCTTTTTTTGCCTGGTGCAGATGCATCCATTGTGGGAAAAACATCTTTAATTTATTTCAACGGCTTGTATTTTATTCTTCACTCTGCTGTTTTTTGAAACGTTGACTCTAATTTTAGTATTATTTATTGCGGGATATCATTCAGGCCAAGTTACTCATCAAAAGTAGCACTGGAGCTAATGAGACAGTTATGGTCACTTACTTAAGTTCCATTAATTCCAGTAGGATTTGGTCTAAATGCTACCTCCAACAGTTTGCTTAGAAAGGAGGGTAATAATTTTAATGTATCACAATATGCATTGAAGTATTCCAATAAAGTATTACTCATATAAGTTCAATAATATAGCATGGCATTTTATTGAAAAATCTCTTGCCTTATAGGCAGAATGTGTTAGAATGAATTCAGAACATAAAATTGTGAGTCAGACATTTATCACAATAGCACTGCATGTGTTTTAAGAATCATTATTTGCCCATGTAGTAACGTCCACTTAATCACTTTAGATGTTTTGCTCTGTTGATTCTCTTGTTGCCAGTAATACCTCTATATATTCCTGGATATTATTTGTGATTTATTTTAAATTGAATATATGAATTGTGTGCTTGTAAGTGTAATCCTTAAATGTAATGTAATTACTGCAAAATGGACACCTACAGCTGAAGTTAGAAGACAACGGAGAGAAAGTTTGTAGTTCCTTGTCTTAGAATAAGAATAGCAAACTTTTATACAAAGTGAAGAATTATGGTTACTGGCAGCTATGCCACACAGATTTACCGTAACTCTAAGATGTTTCTATGACATACAGTATGTGGCTGCAGTTTGGGGAAAGTGCTTCAGATTTGCTATAGGTTTCTTTACTGTACCTATTATTGTCTCCTTGAAAAAGCTGTACTTTTTCCTGGTCTCACATAGTTGGTGTGCACCCTAAGAAAATACACACTGAATGTTGGAGGTGTTAAAACGGTAATATGTTGGTGCAAGTATCTTCTGCTACCCTATTGTTGCCTTTTTAATGCCTCCTGAAATCAAACACTTCTTTTAAGGTGTCACCAATAGACAAAGTGTGGTGTACATACCCATGCTATAATGGAAGCACCTTCCCTGCATATCCTTAATATTACTTGAAACACTGCAGGAACAAGATGCAGCTCCTTTGTCCAATCCTTACAGGTTGACTGAGGATTTCTAGAACTATGCATTCCTGGGAAGTCATTAAGCTAGCTCCCACCTCAAACAATTGTAAGGTGAAACCAACTCCTAGGCTCTGACACAATGTACTTGAAAGAATAGGGTTAATTGAGAAAAATGCTTGCTTTATTTAAGCAATGACTTTGCAAACCACATCTGAATAGGATCTCAACTTCAGTCCCATTTTTTGCTTTTAAATACAGTGCAGTTGCTTTACTCAAGGTGAAATTTGGATTTGCCAATTAGACATCCATGTAACAACTATGATATTTGACCTTTCTCCACTGATGGGTTGAAGCAAGCTCCACCTATCCTTTAGCCAGCAAAATTTTTTAGAGCTGTGGGAAATTTGCTAGGGACAAGATAAAGGAAATGAAAGCAACATCTCTGGAACAGAGCATCAGAAAGATGACTCAAGGCATATTGCAGAGGTGAATTCCTACTGGTTCAGACCAGTTCTATGGAACCATTAGTAACTTGGCGGCCCAGTTCACTGGAACTGGTAGCGACCCAGGCCTGCCACGACCCTGAGCTAATTCTCTCGGCGGTGCAATAGGTGCCGCCATCTTGTTTTTTCTTCTGCGCATGTGCAGAAGCTTTTTTTAGTACTGCGCAAGTGCCCACGTGCCCGCGGCACATCCCTGAGCAAACTGGCAGTAGCAGGATCCTGAACCCACCCCTGCCATGTTGATGCTGTGGTGAGGTGCAAGTAGAGAAACATCCCTTGGATGAAAGAAAGAAAGAAAGAAAGAAAGAAAGAAAGAAAGAAAGAAAGAAAGAAAGAAAGAAAGAAAGAAAGAGATTAGATGTGAGAAAAGGTTGAGCTCAGAGGTGTCAGTGAGAATTTTCTTCTTGCTAGGTACTGAACAAGGAAGTCAAATCAAAGTAGCAGAAATTATTCTCCAAAGGTTGCATGATTGACTAAAGTTTTATTCACATAGATGTAAAGAAACTCAAATTCTTTTACAATTTAAAAAGCTATCAATAAAACTTCCATAACCAAGCATTTATTCTGCAGAATTAATTAATGTGATTTGGTTCAAGTAGATAGATCAATGTAGACATAAATGGGTCTTGTCTACTAGACTCTGTGTGTGTGTGTGTGTTCTTTATGAATGTAACAGACAAAAAACTAAAAATGTGCTGTTTATCATGGCATAGCAATATTGGACACATTTCCTGCAGGATTTGGAGAACAAGGCTAATATGGAGATAATATAGACCTAGATGATGCTGCATGGGTATTTAAGGTGTCAGGTGCCCTGTAGAATTATGACTAAAAATGAAAAGGAAAAGATGGCTACAGGCAAAGGTGGCAATATTTTTTCTCAATTTGTTTATTTGCTTATTATTATTATTTTAAAAAATAGTGTCATACAGCAATTTGGTTACATTCATTTGGAGCAGGTGAACAGATGTGAAAGCACCAATGCCTTATTGGACAGGCACAGTAGGCTATGTAGCTTCAGAGTATGACTAACTTGTGTGAATCATGCAAAGCAGAGGCAGGAAGCAGCCATCTCAGGCGGTTGCTTACGTAGGTATGTGCTAAAATGGAAAAGAGGAGCCTTCAACCCAGTAGAGGAGTTTTTCAAAACATGCCTTTTTTTAGTTCTTAGATTAGCCATTGTTTTGCTTTTCCCTTCTAATCCTTCGAACAATGAAGAGAAATGTCTTCAATGGCAGATGTGAAAATGGCTCAGTGTTAGATCTCCTCTGCTAGAGAAATGGATTGAATATAATGTCTTCGAGGCGACAGTGTGAAAATATACAGCTGCTATGCACTTACAAGTCTCTCAGCAACTATTCAGATTTCATGCCAATTTCTACTTGTCATCCCCCAGCTTTTAAATAGTAGCTGAGGAAGATACAGGAAGAACTTGGAAAGGGCTTAGTGATGTTAGAGAGGGTGCTAGGATATTATTTTGCTTGTATAGGGAGGAGAAAACAATTGAATACAAGCCATCCGTATTTGGATTTGCCTCAAGGAAGCAGCTCACAGTGGCTCAGCTCCCTTGTCTGGAGAATCTTTGGTGGTCTACAAAGTGCTTAATGGAGGGGAAAATTAACATCTGTGTTGTAGCTGATTTGCCCAAATGCATCTGCCTGCTAGTGATTAGACTGCTATTGTTCTTACAGCTTGTGTAGACTACAGGAAAGGGTTCTCCATGGGACTGGCTCTGAATGCTTTGGGGGAAAAATATGGATAAGAGTAAAAAACAAACAAACACCAAAGTAGTTACTAGGTAGGTTACTAATTAGAAACGCACCTCTCCAATCTTGAGCCAGTGACATAGGTCTAAAGAGAATTCAAAGGGCTAATTCTTACCTTAAAAGCCTTGAAATATTAGGTGTTGCACTACCACAACATTGTCTCCTTATATTTGAACCTATATTAAGATAATCCAAAGCCCTCTTCCTTCCTTCCTTCCTTCCTTCCTTCCTTCCTTCCTTCCTTCCTCCCTCCCTTCCTTCCTCCCTCCCTTCCTTCCTGACCCTTGATTTGAACATGAGATGCCACAAGATGTTTTCCCAATACAATGCATTACAAATTTAGGGATTGCACCACTCACCAGGATTCTTACCAAGGCAGAATTTATGCTAGCATACTTTTCTAGCAATTGAAGACTGTTGGACTTCACTTGTGGATTGGGGGGGGTCCCCTATCTGTGCCTCCCCCCCTTTCCATTCAATCAGGTCCAATTTTGGAGACTGCCCGGACAAGTCCCTGCAGTTTTCTTGCCAGGGGTTTTCAGAAGTGGTTTGCCCTAGCTTCCTTCCTTCCTAGGGCTGAAAGAAAATGACTGGCACAAGGTCATGTAGCTGGATTTGTGTCAAAGGCAGGCCTAGAACCCCTGGTCTCCTGGTTTCTAACCTGATGCCTTAATCGTTACAACAAACTGGCTCTCAAGCTGTGCCTTAAATAATAAGTTTTTCCCTTCTCCCTTTTAAGAAATAAATGCAAACACTGAGCTCATAACTACAATGCTTTCTGGTTTGTTTACATAGATGGGCTGTTTCTGACAAGATAAGCCACCATTTTTGCTATGGCTGTAACATCTATTTCTGTCCATTTATTCATTTGTAAATATTTGTTCACATCTGACCATTGATGAATAGTTTCCCCTTTCAAGCCTTCTGATTTGCTAGCTGCAAAATGACACTTTACATTATGGGAGGAAGAACGATACACACAATGTTATCGTCCTGATGCAAGCTGCCCATGAAATGGCTCAGAAGTGGCTCTGAATCAAAGCTTGTTCTTGCCTCATAAATGTTCTGTCTTTGCCTGTAAATTTGTGGCAGGAACCAGGTACGTTAGATTTTGGTAATCTAACAAATGGCAGCAGCCTGTTTAATGTAGTGATACTAATGAATTCTGAGGATTAATTTTCAGTTATAAAAGCATAATGGAAGGTGCTTTTTAAAAATTAGGTAATGGGTTGGCTTTCCTCAAGACTGGCATTTACTGCATATGTTGTTGTTGTTTTCAGTATATTTTATTATTATGTATGGCAGCGTCTCTCAATCCAGTGTCATCCAGATGTGAAGATAGGGAGAAGGTGCTATTAGCCTGTCACATCATTTCATAATTATTTCTAGAATAAGCAAGAGCCTTCATGATCACAGCAGCCTGATAAATGCATTCCCCTTAACATGTTTTTATTTCTGTGATCATTATATGAGAGAGGTAGTCACAAAAGTTCAATAAATCAGTCAACAGAATGTTAATATGAAAACGTGAAGACTGTGGGTACTCACTATTGTGGCATTTTAATTGGTCCTAATAAAGAGATTGGTCAATGGTGAACTCTTCTATTAAAAAAAATATCAATATTTACTGAAGAAGTAGCTTAAAGTGTAGCTTGGATGTCCCACACACTATTGTGTTTCATTCCATGATTACTTTCATTGAATTTAGTGTTATATTTACCATCAGTGCTGGTATTTTTACATGTAAATAAATCCCATATGTTCAATGGGAAGGCTTTATTCCCAACACCACCACAAAAAAGAAAAAAAAACAAGCCAAAGGATATGCAAAAAATATATGTTAAGTATTTCTCAATATAGGAGAATGTCTAATTGTTTTGGCAATCCAACTATTGTTTGCAAGAAAACTGGGTCTTTGAGGATATTTCTGGATCAATAGCTCCTAGTGCTATTATCCCATTTTTGAAAGGCAATTTCTACTTGAAAGGCAATTTTAAACTATCCTTTCATTCTCTCCTTAGCATACATTCTGTAAGTGTACAATAAGAGAAGCAGTATGGAAAAATACAGGAGAATTACAAATATGTAATGTCACTGAGATCCACTATAAAATTATATGATTGAACCAAGAGGTTGCAATATAAAGTTATTGAGCCCTACCACAAAGAGATTTTTCCCACCATAGCAATGGAACATATTAATGATGATCATATGTTGTATCTAAGTGATTACTGCCCTGAAATATATATGGCTCAGCTCTGGGGGGTTTTCCCACCCTTAGGAAAAGGAATGCTTTGGGAAAGTCAGCAATGTTTTTGCACCTGCATCCCACATTTACATGCAGGAAAAAAATAGAGCAATAAAAAGCAGGAATGTTTAGCTGGGCGGTTCTGATCACATTCATCTGCAATGCCCACCCACTTTCCTTTGAGAGAGTCCCAGGCTACAATGCAACATGCAGAGTATAATTTGAAAGCCGATTGGAATTGCAGATGAGTGTGGGTCAGCAAAGGGTTTGGTAAAACGAGTGGACTACAAGAAGGAAGCCATTGGCTCAAGGATGGAAATTGCAAACATGTGGCAAAACAGAAGCCTTAGAAGCATTCCAAAATGCATTTTACTTGCAGACCTGTCTCTTTGTTTTTGTTTTTCTTCCAAATGGTGGATGAATGCTATATAGGTAGTCCTCATCTTATGACCACAAATGAGCCCAAATTTTCTGTTGTTAAGTGAGACATTTGTTAAGTGAGTTTCCCCCCATTTTGCGACCTTTTTTTGACATAGTTGTTAAGTGAATCCCTACAGTTGATAACCTGGTTGTTAAGTGAATCCGGCTTCCCCATTGACTTTGCTTGTCAGAAGATCACAAAAGGTGATCACATGACCTTGGGACACAGCAATGTCGTAAATATGAACCAGTTGCAAACCATCTGAATTTTGATAACGTGAACATAACAAAGGTTGTAACTGTGAAAAATGCCAGTGAGTCACTTTTTTTAGCGCTGTTGTAACCTTGAACAGTCAGTCATTAAATGAACTGTTGTAAGTTGAGGACTACCTGTATATATACATCAGAATAAAAAGGGGTTTGTGGTCTTTTGCTGATGAAGGCAACACCAAATCAGGATGGGAACTATGGCGTTTCCCCCCACTTACATGCATTATTTTCTTATGTTTCCTGATTAGGGGTATCCCTCTCTTGCTTCTTCCGTACAGAATTACAATTTTAGGTGTGTGTAAATAGCAACTGGAGGGACATGGTGGCTCAGTGGCTAAGACTCTGAGCTTGTCGATCGAAAGGTCGGCAGTTCAGCTGTTCAAATCCCTAGTGCCACATAGTGAGCTCCCAATACTTGTCCACCTTCTGCCAACCGAAGGTGCAGTTCGAAAGCATGTAAAAATGCAAGTAGAAAAATAGGGACCACCTTTGGTGGGAAGGTAACAGTGTTCCATGCATCTTTTGCCACATTACCGCAGAGATGTCTTCGGACAGCTCTGGCTCTTTGACTTTGAAATGGAGATGAGCAGCACCCCTTAGAGTCAGGAACGACTAGCACATATGTGCAAGGGAAACCTTTACCTTTAATAGCAACTCAGGCACATTCTTTAAAATATACACGGGCTCTTCTACATAGCCCTCATATTGAAAAGGAACTTGGCTCGATCAATTTATGAATGAACTTTTCCAGATTTATTACTATCCAGAGGAAATGAACCTCAATTTCTGTTATTTGTAGTCTCAATGATCAAATTGGAGGATTCCTAGCTCCAGAAAGCTGAATTAAACAATCAAATGAAAATAAGATTTTTTTTTCCATTCAAGAATGAAATGTCCTCTTAATAAAATGAAGCAATTAGAAACAATTGGCAGTGGTAACAAGCAATCTTTCTACAGTATAAATTTTGCTAATCTCTGGCCTGGCAAGGCTCAGGTAATTTGTTCCTGATAAGATTAAAGGATATTAGAGTAACTGAGACACAAAAGGTGAGGAGGAAACTTGAGGGGCATAAAAGAAACCTGAAGGCAAGTACACACACCAAAGTTAGTGTCCTCTAAAGCCCAACAGGGACATAACCTTGTCAGTTATCTTTGGCAGTATAAAATCCTTGATGTCTGTTGAAAAATAAAATAGGTACCGTAAAACAGGAGAGTACTGAAATAAGTGAATTAGTCTGGTAAGCTTTTTTTTCTTCTTCAATGGATAGTATAGGTCAGGAGTCCCCAACCCTCGATCCATGGACTGGGAGTGGGTCACGGCATACCAGAAACCATTCCGTGCAAACAAGCAAAGCTCCATCCATGGGATGCAGGCAGCATTCGAAAACACGCCCTCTCTGGTCTGGGGAAAAACATCTCTCTACCTGGTGCCCAAAAGGTTGGGAAGCACTGGTATATATTATATAACTAGAATGTGGAGAAGAAGGACATCATTTAGGGAATGTGTTCGGCAGTGATTCTCACCAGCTCAAGGTTGACTCATTTACTGAGGTTGGTAAAATGAGGACCCAGATTGTTGGGTCCAATATGCTGACTCTGTAAACAGAGAGGGCTGTGAAGCACTGTGAAGTGGTATATACTTATATTGTTGTATCTGCTGTACAGTATATGAATAGCAATATGAGAACTGCTTTGTAACAATGTCGACTGGATTACATTAGACAGGCCATGGAACAGAATGCTTTTGACTGTCAATTGAGTTAGAGGAAAAAATATTGCCTTAGACTGCAGTTTTGAGTAAAAGAAGATTATAGTCTAAATGGATTTTTTTACTTAAACCAGCAGGATTGTTCTCATAATCTTTTCCTCTCAACTGATTATTCTCGGATGAAATGCCATAAACAAAGAAAAAGTTTGGTACCATATGTCTTGATCTTCTGCATTTCCCCCCCAGAAATTTCATTAAGCCCTCCCACATAAATTGTCTTTATGGGGCAAGGGGTTAGACTAGAAGAGGGCCAACATCCCTTGTAACTCTGTCATTCTGTTATCTTGAGAATAGTACTTTGGGCAAAGATACAACTATCTTCCTGCAACATAAGCTACTCCAAAGTAGCTTCATGATGGAAAAAAGTCCATGTTATTATAAGCAGAGATTGGTGACCTTGTGTTTAGTAGGAAACATACAACTACGAGTAGCAAATACTGCTTCCAAGCCAAGTTATTTCACGCCACTGAAATGTGCTGCAGAATTCAAGCGGAAAGAAACAGTTTCCTTTATTTCAAAGTTTCTTAGAAAGACTTGAACAGCCTGTGACAGCAAGATGGGCTCCACAGAACGTTTCCAACAATTTCACTGCAATGGGAATGAATGAAACAAAACCAGGAAACTGGGGTTTCCCCTCAGTGTAATGATCTCTCCTAAATTCTGTGGAAGAGGACTACATAGGTAGGAGAATCAATGATGAAAAACTATGTATTTGGCTCTTGTCAAGAAACTTTGAGACAACAACATAGAATTGCTGTTCCTTGGACTTTTCTCTTGCTTTACAAAACATTTATAAGAAATTTCCCATGTTTTTTTAAAATTTATATAAGTTTTGATTCATTGTGAAAATCATGGGCCTTTCACAATCTCTGTGCAGTTTGGCAAGCATACACACCAAGAAACGAAACATTTTATTTATTATTATAAAAAAAATACCGTATTTTAAGACGCACCCTAGTTTTTGGGGAGGAAAATAGGGGGGGAAATCTGCCTACCAGGTATTCATCTGGCTAGCATCCT
>JANHFT010003424.1:13833-30828 GCA_032467955.1 Pseudoxenodon macrops
TATAGCGTCGTTTTGAGGGTAGGAGTTGAAACAATCTATGTCCAGGATGCGACATAGTAGTATCACATAGTGAAAAGCATTTGTTTAAAATACAGACTTTTAACAGTCTATACTTGAAATGTGAGGCTGAGGTAGACAATGTGTCATGTCTGATTCACTTGTGGTATTGCAGTATTAATTATAGAAACCATTCTATTGAAAAAAATTCTAGACATCTGATGGTTTTTTAAATCTGATTAGCTAACAATATAAATAGTCAACGTAGCTGGAAATATTAACTGGCCTTTCCCTGAAAAGAATCTCATTAGAGAAGCTGTCTTAATAAGGCCAACATTTGGAGCCTCTACTCTCCTGAGATCTTAGAAAAGAGACCTCAAATCAATATATTTTGAGAGCGGACATCCTCCCAGCAGGAGGTCTTGCTTCAAACAGGCAGCAGATCACTGAAACTGGCATAGAAAGTATCGCTCCGCATTGTTAATGAGCAGGAAGGAATAAATAGCAATCTTCAGACTTTTCCAGCTCTGTCCAGGTTTCCTGTCCTTCAGCATTAAAAGCATGCAGACAAGAAGAGCCCACACCCCACTTAAACAATGGTATAGCTTTCCTGGATGTGACTACCCCACTCAAAATTGAGTGACATAATCAAGGGGCAACTAATGAAAAGAAATCAATTGGCACTTCTCGCTCTCAGCTCATTTATTTGCTTTATGTAGGACAAGATGTCAGCAACCATTCTGAAATTCCAGTCTGCCTGGAATGGGGATATGAGAAAGAAAATTTGTGGACTGATAGAAAGAACCCTGTGTACTTCTCACTTTTATATATATACTAGTGCAGGGGTGTCAAAATCACACTATCACGTTGTCGTCATGTGACATATCGCCACTTTTCCCCTTTGCTAAAAAGGGGGGAGTGGCCAGCATGCGTGATGCATCTGGCCTGCGGGCCGCAAGTTTGACACTCCTGTACTAGTGACTGAAGTCTGTACCTTCAGATTTACAAAATTCTTTTAATTAGCTTTATTATTAGCAGAATTAGTTCATTCTGTTAGCCTTACAATAAAGTAGAAGTGGTTCATCTAGTTATATTTCCTGCCTGATTTACCTGGGAGGGCTGACATCACAAACTTTCTGCTACTACTTTTAACTGCCTGCTCAATTAGGGAAGGTCCTTTCTAAGTTTTTTTCCTCTGATTGTTAAGCCATTGGAGGCTCCTGCCTTTCTTGTCCAATTCTTTCCTATGCAGCATCTTTTCCACTCATTTCCCAAGATCATCCACATGTTGCATTACACTTAAGCTTATAAGTCCAAATTCTTAATTAGATGCATATTCCACGAAGCCTATTATAATAAAATGTGAATTTCTCTCTAGAAATCCCATGATAAATAATAGAGATGTATCAATAATAGAGATGTATCAAGATGTATCAAATATTATGGTTAGATCGGATATGGGAGAATTGGACAAAAAAAGACCATGGAAGCCGATCTCTCCATTCAAGGGATCCATCTTGACATATGGTTCCTGTAAATTTGATCTGAATCCTTGGCAACACATTACATGCCTATTATCCACAAATACACAGGTATGAGATAATATCTCATTCCAAGCATTATTGAAGTCGGAGTAACTTATACAGTATATGCATATCCAACACACTTCATTACATGGCAACAAAATTACCTCCTCCTGATTTGATAATATTCATATTAGAATAATATTCTAATAAACATATCTGCATTCTTCCTACTGTTTCTGAACATCTATCCACAAGAAGACATGAATGGCTTTTTGCTTCAAGAACAAAGAACTGCAGAATTTCACAGTACCTCTAATTGAGGCAGGCTGTAATTCCACCCTGCAGTGTCTCAAAATCCTGCCTGCAAGTGGCAAATGGAGACAGGAACATATTCTGTGTGATTGTAGCTTAATTTCCCAGGTCTCTGATTATTCAAAGCTTCTGTGTGAGAGCCCATAGTTTCCCTAAATTAGACCAAACACTTACTCTGGCTAACCCGTCCGAAATCCACAAAAATCCTTAATGCTGCAGAGCCAAGTAGGTAGCCAAAAGCTGGACCAAACACTGAGATGGAAAATAAGATTGCTGAAAAGAAAAAAAGAAATGAAAAAGTGGATTATTTTGAATGGAATAATTTTTTACAATTACAATTCATTGGTCTTAATTCTTCCCAGACTGTAATGAAATTTGTTCTGAATACTTTTTGTACTAAACTGTGTAGAGCACTGTGGTAAAATAAATTGTATAATTAAGACTTACTACAGTAAATTGTTTCAGATCTTCTTTAGCAAATCCACTCTTATTTGCCACTGAAAGAAACCCCTAACAATTTCCCACTTTAAATGCACAAAATCACATAGTGCAATGCAGTGCAGGAACACAAAATCTGGAACTGTTTGGATCTAGAGCACACTTGCAACTAATTCACTTTCAGCTGCTAAATATAATCTTTTGCTCATGAAGTCTTTCAAACCAATCTTTTGCATGCATAAGGACAACTGAATTCCTGAATAAAGAGCTAAATGTTCCCATTATCCTAAAACTGATATGAAATGGCATAAGAGAAACAACAATTCAAAGACTTTTTTATATTGAGGAAATAAATATCCTTATGCTATGCCAAAGAATCTTTCTTAACTTATATCTAATTGCTGAACACATTTGGCCTGGCAATTTTTTTTTGCATCATCATCATCATATTGTATTCATCTAATGCCTAACCAACTGGGCCAACTTTAAATCATTTTTAGCTGTGGCATTGTTAAAATAGTAGTTGTATCCAGGGTTTATATTTATGTTGTAGATACAATCAGATGCCCTTCACCAACTATTTGCTGGTAGTGCAGGAGCCCAGCAGCTGCTATGAGCCTTATAAACTGGATTGTCCCATTGTGCTTATACTTATAAGCCTAAGTAGCGGCTGAAGAACAAGATGGGGTGGGGAGAAGTGCACAGTGAAGCAGGGAAGAGATGATCCTTTCTCCTCCTTCACAGCACAACAGTCCTACACTTGTCAAATGTTGTTTTGGCTGCTTTTGAATATTGGCTTAGTGCTTTTTTGGAAGAGGGTTAAGCCAGCATCTAAAAGAACTTGACTATCAGTTGGTCTTTCTTTGAGCTTACATAGGCCAACTGCTTGTGAAAAGAACCCAGAATGTTAAACATGTGTCTAGCATCTGTTAAAAAGTTGCTTTCTCTAAAAGAAAGTGATTGGCAATGGCTTTCCACTGGAACTAGGTATTTAAATACCTTATACCACCAGACTTGAAGTTTTAGGCTTAGAGAACTTAGAACTCCACGGTCTTCGATATAACCTAAATGTATAGCACATACAATTATCTGCTACAATGTCCTACCTGTCAATGAATACTTCAGCTTCAACCACAACAATACACAAGCACACAATAGATACAAACTTATGGTAAACTGCTCTAGACTTGATTGCAGAAAATACGACTTCAGCAACAGAGTGGTCAATGCCTGGAATGCACCTGACTCTGTGGTTTCTTTCCCAAACCCCCCAAAACCTTAACCTTGGACTGTCTACTGTTGACCTCACCCCATTCCTTAAGGGGTGTGCATAAGTGCACCAATGTGCCTACCGTCCCTGTCCTAATATTCCCTTTTATTTGTATCCATTTCATGTATTCATAACTGTGTTTATACTTATATCTGTTATATAACACATGCTGGACGAAATAAATAAGTAAAATAAGAAAGGGATTGTTAGACTGTCTTGCCATGCTACATAGAAGGAATGGCAGAGAACACAAGGGTATTTTCTATTTCTTTAAACAGAGACAGAATCTCTCTTACACAGAAATATGGTTTAATCAACTTTCTAACCATGAAGGTAGCAAAACCTTTGGTGACTGAGCAAGATCTTCACTACGACAGGCAAGTAATGTGCTTAGAAAAAAATAATTAAATAAAGAACCAAACTGTCTGGAGATAGATGTAGCAAAGTTTAAATACTCGGGGGCAAACTACAGTAAACAGGTTGAAAAGTCCCAAGATTGTCAAAGGCTAAAGATTATATACCTCAAAGAGAAGAATATATGACAAATTACAAACTCAACTTAGTTAATATATACCCCTAAAGTATGACACATATCAGGTAAGAAAGAAATGATTCTACTGTAGAGTGCTAGGTCATACTGACCCCTTCAGTACTTTCAAATTACAATTTACCATATGTGCTTTCTTTCCATTTCTCTGGTATTTATAGTATAGCACAATAAATATCAATACTTTATTATGCTCATCTGTTGACCTTTTTAACACTTTCCTAGGAAATGTCAATCTGCTTTTCACTATCTATTTTAATTCCCTTTCATTACACTTTGGAGTTCAGTTTTGACCCTTTATTATCTACTTACAAGATTTACATTTTGTTTTCATAACACTAGTGAAGCATTGTTTATCTATAAGACAATGGTCCCTACAGTTCCTGAATATAAGTAATGAGATAATGTTCTCATAAACAACCTGTTCTATATAGATATTGGACTTTGCTTAGTCACACTGAATATAATATAAGTCCTTTGTTTCTACTCAGAACTGGGTTTACTAACACAAAGTCAGGCAGTGGGGTAAATATCTCACAATAAGTTAAAACTGTGAATATTTATGAGGAGCATATAACATTGTCCTGCAAGGTCAAAGAAACCAAAGTAAGATGCCAAAAAACCACTATTTCAAGAAGCAAAGCTATATGCAGGTCTGCATGGACATTAGAATAGTCTGAACTCAGCAGAGAATTCAGTATTCAGTGGCACACTCATAAGAAAGGTCTCAAATTTTGACTGAACAACCTCTACAGAACCTAAGTCAAGTTAGTAATAAAATTGCATTCTGTGGCTAATGATCTTAGCTCTGATTTTTCTTTGTTGCAGCTGGGATAGGTTATCGCCATTAGGTCTACCAAAAAGCAAAACTGGATACAAAAGTTTATGACCTCTGGTATATGCTGATAATTTCAGGTCACTGAAGTGTGGAAGATCATATACTGTAGAAAGAATAAATGAGAATCAAATTGCAAAATATGTTAGGGAGAGTGGAGGGGTTGAAAGACCAAAAAAGTTGTGCTTGATTGGAGTTGATTAGATCTTCAATGAGAGAGATGAGAAGTTTTTTAAATCTTTTTTAAAAAAATCTATGTATAAATCAGTATATAGAGCTGGTGGAAGTAATGATGTTTTGCAAAGATAGAAGGGTATGAGGAATATAGGAATATAAGTGCTGAGGACTACTCATTTAGGCACATTTTTTCATGCCTTTTATTTCTTTGGCCCACTATTTCTTACTCTTTGTGTGTGTTGCTCTGCATAACAGCATAATGGTTACAGATCCTGCCAAATTATTGGAGAGTTTTAGACTACCTATCATAAATGCCATCTCAGTTCCTGTTCTTAATGGCAGTAACATAGGTTACATCAACCAAAAGCAGTATTTTTCCTAATAGATTATTGAATCCAACATTCATATTAAATTAGGTTGGGAATAGTCCTGTTATTTAATCATGATTACGAAAAATGCAACACTCACAATTTTCCATAGAATAACCTCTTTATGGGTTCTCTTTGAGTGTAATTGCCAATATATAGCTAAAATGGTTGTGGAAAACTTTCAAGATATCTGCTTGCTTGAATTTTTTAGATTTTTACTTATAAATATTGCACAATGGGTCCCATGAGAAATATTAGTCACCATCCACAGAGCATAAGTTCAGTTTTACTTTTACCTTACAGTTGTTTTACCCTGACCTCTTCCTTACATATGAATATGTTTGCTTTCTCTTTCCTATCTGCAGCATTGGCCTTCAAATTGCTAGATTTTGTTATCAGGAGAGCCACAAAAAAGAAAAACTCCAAAGCAAGTCATAAACAGAAAGTTGCTCTTTTCATTGGATTTTAGAATCACGGTGAAGCTGGACTATGAAACAATTAATAGATCTTTTATACCAGTTAGATAAAATTAAGACAAGATAAGATGTTAAGATGGCAAGATATAGTAAGGTGTAATGAGGTGAGAAGGGAAGGGAAGAGAAGAGAAGATGACAAGGTAAGATATGGTAGTATAGTATAGTATAGTATAGTATAGTATAGTATAGTATAGTATAGTATAGTATAGTATAGTATAGTATAGTATAGTATGGTATGGTATGGTGTGGTGTGGTGTGGTGTGGTGTGGTGTGGTGTGGTGTGGTGTGGTGTAGGACAGGACAGGACAGGACAGGACAAAGACAAGACAAGACAAGACAAGACAAAAAGTCAAGTCAAGTCAAGTCAAGTCAAGTCAAGTCAAGTCAAGTCAAGGCAAGGCAAGGCAAGGCAAGCCAAGCCAAGGCAAGGCAAGGAAAGATAACCTTTATTTTATTTTTTTGCTGTGAGCACACTGGTCCACATTAAAAATGAAATTCTGTTGCCTGCTCTGAAAAGAAAATATATCATTACCCATACAGATACATGACACACACATATATATAAATCATTGTCCATTTTGAATACATAGCAGGAAGAGGAAACTTGAGACTTTCCCAAGGTTGATGCAATATGGAGCAGTTCACATTTACAATTTGCTCTTACTAAAGTTTTCTTTTGAATATGTGAGCACTAAAGTAAATGATTGGACGGTCATGCATAGAAGTACCATTCCAACATCATTGTCAATCTAAGTTCTTAAAATAGTTTCATTTTACTGGGGAAATTTCAGTAAAGTTTCTAAGGGCAACATGGTCTATATGCTTACAAATCCTTCTAGGATTAGAAATTCTCGTTATAAAAGTTTTCAAGCTTTCATTCTCAGTATGTAAGGAACTAAAAACAAAGTGGTGACATAGAATTTGGGCATGAGACTAACAAGATTATTTTATCACCGGTTGGTTTTAGACCTTATATATTCATGAGACTGGAGTGCATAATGCCAGATATGTCACTGCAAGGCAAAATCACAAAACTGTGACTCACTTATTTTGGTCATGTCATGTGGGGGAATTCACTGGAGAAGGCAATTATGTTTGGAAGAATATAGATAAAAGGAAACCAGGCCACCCAAGAATACAGTATCTGGACATCATCAAAATGGACACCAGCCAGAGCATAGAACAACTCAAAGAAATAGTGCAAGATCAGAAGATGTGGAAAGATCTGGCCTATAGAATTACCACATGTCTGAATGGATAACATCATCATTATAATTATATTCATGAGAATGTTTGCATTGAACTTCTGAATGACCTCTACAATAGTGAAGTCATTTGTCAATCCTGAAGCTGACCTGACTGAAGCCATTTTGACCATTTCAGTGCTGCCACACTGGAGCTGAGGAATAGGGAGGGGGGAATTGAGATAGAGCCAAAACAACATATTTTCTCTTGGACATTCTCACACTTGGTCAGAAGAAGACGGAGTAATGCCACCCGGCTGTCAGCCTGTTCTGTGATTGGACCATGTGACTGATTGTTTTGAGAAAGTGGGAAAATGTTTACTTTTAATTAGGTGAAAACCATGAGACACCTCAGAGTTGGTTTTCACTAGATATGTGCCAATATGATGATTCCAAATAAAACTATTATTTTAGGAATCTACATTCTTCAGAGTCTTGTTTACTGTGGATGTATTACTTGGAACCCTGAAATTTGACCTTTACAATTATCTCCACAATAGCGAAATCAATGAAAGTTATGGGCCATTTTCCATCCTTAATTTTATTGTCATAATGTAACAACAATGACTACTCACATTGAGCCATTTTAAACTATTTTGATTTTTTAAGGACAGTGGCTAATGCAGAATTTCCACTTCTTCAACAAAAAAGACAGTTCTTACTACTTGCAGAACTTAAACATAATACATGCAGAGTAGTGGAAATTGCATTAATGTATTCTAAGCATCCTCATTAGGGACAGTATTTTGATATCTCTAATCTACACAGAAAGGGGTACAGTGGCCCAGCAATTAAGATGCTGGACATGTTGACCAGAAGATTGAAAGTTCGAGACCCAAATACTGCATGCAGGGTGAGTTCCTTTTACTTGCCCCAGGTCCTGCCCACTTAGCAGTTTGAAAGCATGTAATTGCAAGTAGATAAATAGGTGAGAGGTAACAGCACACTGTGCACCTTGGCCAGAGGTATGTTCCTACTGGTTTGAACTGGTTCTATAGAGTAGGTAGTAAGCCACTGCTGACACCATAGAACCGGTTCTGGTCCATGGACGCTGCCATCTTTTTTGTGGATTTTTGTTTTTGGGAAAAACATTTTTTTGAGTTCTTTTTCTTATGCACATGCGGAGAAGCTGAGTTTCCGGCACTGCGCATGCGTCGCCATCTTGTTTACAGCCTTTTTGGGGGGGGGTTGTAATTTTTTTGTACTGCGTCCATGAGGTGTGCCCATGCACCATGGGAGGCAGCAAACCGACGGCGAGGTAAGTTAGAATCCACCCCTGACCTTGGCATATAGTCAAGCTTGCCATATTATCACAGCTATGTCTTTAGACAACACTGGTTCCCTCAGCTAAGAAACAGAGATGAACACTGCCATCTTGAGTTGGTCACAACTATACAGGAGAAACCTTTACTTTTACCTAAACCATACAAAAGCTTTGTGTTAAATTCTGCATTTCTTTGATTTTGCTATTCTATTACACTTCATGACTTGAAGTTGGCTATGCATGATCCAATCATTCCAAACTGGTTGAAAACCTCATATTCCCATTTATTCACAAGAATAACTAGGAATTATGAATACTCCTATTTTAAGACTATTTTAATGAAGAAGCCTATTTTAAGGAGTTTTTGCACAATATGCATATTGTTATTATTGTGATAGTACAGTGTTCATTTCTTCATTTGTTTTAGATATATTTATGTCTCATTATTTTTGGAAAGAATGGTGCACATAAAAAAGCCTAATAAATGAGGCTGAACAAATAAAAATTGCTACTAAAAATAATCATGGATTAAAATATCATGCCTAAAAGTCCTGGTAAATATTGTTTGTCATTTTTATTTAATGAATAATAGTGGCAGTAAAGGCAATACTCTCTAGAAAAGGTCTATCACTATCCATGAATAGAATAGAATAGAATAGAATAGAATAGAATAGAATAGAATAGAATTCTTTATTGGCCACATATGATTGGACACACAATGAATTTGTTTTTGGTGCATATGCTCTCAGTGTACATAAAAAGATAAAATACATTCATCAAGAATCATAAGGTACAACGCTTAATGATAGTCATAGGGTACAAATAAGCAATCAAATCATACTAGGAAACAATCAATATCAATATAAATTGTAAGGATACAAGCAACGAAGTTACAGTCATACAGATATAAGTGGGAGGTAATGGGTGATAGGAATGATGAGAAAACTAATAGTAATTCAACTTAGTGAAGAATTTGACAGTGTTGAGGGAATTATTTGTTTAGCAGAGTGATGGCATTCAGGAAAATATTGTTCTTGTGTCTAGTTGTTTTGGTGTGCAGTGTTCTATAGTGTCATTTTGAGAGTAGGAGTTGAAACAATTTATGTCCAAGATGCGAGAGGTCAGTAAATATTTTCACAGTCCATTTTTTGACTTGTTCAGTATACTGGTCCTCAATGGAAGGCAGGTTGGTAGTAATTGCTTTTTTCCCTGCAGTTCTAATTATCTTCTGAAGTCTGTGTCGTGTCTTATTGGGTTGCAGAACCAAAGCAGACAGTTATAGAGGTGCAGATGACAGACTCAACCATTCCTCTGTAGAACTGTATTAGCAGCTCCTTGGGCAGTTTGAGTGTCTTGAATTTGTGAAGAAAGAACATTATTTGTTGTGCTTTTTTGTTGATGATGTTAGGTCTACATTTTAGGTCTTGAGATATGATAGAACCTAGAAATTTGAAGGTCTCTACTGTTGATACAATTTTATAATAATAAATAATAAATATAATAAATAATGTTAATACAATGTTGATACAATGTTGATAGTGTTGATATAGGAATGCATCCTTTGAAACCATATAAGCCACACGTGAAATAATGGAGACACTTGAAGGAAGAGTCTAAAAATGAAAGCAAACACAAAGTTGTATAGCATGGGGAAATGACTACAGCTAAAAGATTGTCATAAAGAACAAAGTCAAGATCCAGGATACTATTGTTTCGTGATAGAGATATCTGCCTGGTAAGTTGCAGAAAGTATTCCATCCAATAAAAGTTCTTAAGTGAAGTTATACAACTAGTTTTTATGTAGCCAAACCAGATTTAATTCTGGGATGATAGGAATCAGCCAATGAATACAATTAAAAGCTAGGAGAAAAACAGAACATTAGTGCATTGCTGAACCTTTTTCATAAGGAAATAATAATAATTGTATGATATTGAAGAAAACTTTTGATATTATATATTCTAAGTATCTGCAGCATTTTCTCATTATTAATTTATACTAGTGTTCCTCTTTCTTTTTCCTCCCAAGTGCTAGTTTGATCTCAAATTTATCTTCAACCCAGGGAGTTGGCTCTAAGGATGCTGATAGCCTGGAGGTGTTTGTGCCATCTTCTCATCATCATGAAAATACTGTTTTCTTTTATTTTTTTATGCTACTTTCATGTTTCCTACTTACAGTTCATCTCTCTTGGTGTCCTAGTTTATAGTTTATTTTTCCAGTTCACATCTCTGTAGATTTTCTATGAAGGTGGCTAGGAAAATGGTTTTAAAAAGAAATCCCTCCGGATACAGAATTGCTCAAATCAAATGATTCATTGCTTATGCAAACTAAAAGAATGCATGACAAATCCCACCCCCCCACCTTCCACAAGTAAGTTGAAAGATTTGGGTTTCTCTTCTAAGTTGAAACATGACCTTTTTTTAAAAAAAAAAGAAAGAAGGTTGTTTTGGGATAATTGGTAAATCTGTTCACCTAGAAGCATGACAATTGCTTTGATTTGCTTAAGAAACTAAATAGTGAATCTGAAAATGTTTTTGTTCAGTTGTTCGGTTATAAAATCTACTGTCACTTTATGGTCTCAACAACAACAACAAATCTTATGATTATACCATTATGGGTTAGGTAGGTCAAGACAGTTTGCTGGCTGAGTTCAAATTATTTTAGCCTGTAGAGCAGAAAATCTCAGTATTCTTTTTAATACCAATAAATTAAATGTCATAAGAAGCAAATACTTTCATAACAACCAGCCTGCCTGAGGTGGCCAGATTAATCTATCTAATGGTGCATCTGTCTTGTAAAAAATATCTGATTTATTGCAGATGGTAGTATTTGATATTTAAAATGTGTTTATTTATTGCCTATTATCTATTGTTCTAGATAAAGCATATCTCAGACAATTAGGAAAGATGAAGAGTTTTGTATTCAGATATGAAGATCTGAATTAGATTTATATTGCGTATCATCTTCCACATTTAGTTAGAAATTGTCACAAGATGTTCACGACTCAAGTTAAAAATAGCAAAAGTGAATGTAACACATGATCCCAAATTAATCCACCATTCCACCTAAAAGGGAGCAACTGTGAACTTTTGTGAAGATTCAGTGACAATACATGACAGACTCAAATCTGAAAGCCAGAAGTACTGACCGTCTGAATGGATTACTTGAATTCATGATGAGCTGTATGCCACATAAAACGGAGGATAGATATTAGGACTGCACAAAAATTCAATTCAGAGATTTAATAGGTAGTCAACCAAAACATTGAATCAAATCATCTTTCTGAATCCAATAGGAAAGTTGACCTGTCAAACGGATTTGGATGACTCTGAAATGATTTGAGTGGCTAGAATCCTGCTGTGCTACACAGGAGTAAACCACCTTCTTCTGTCCTATTGTATATAGCACAGATTATTCTGAATTTAGTCATAAACCTGAATTCAATCAATCAAATCTGACAATTTCATTTGAGTGCCCAAATTTGGCAGAATTAATTGACTGATTTTTCAAATTAAATAAATGACAGGAATTTTAAAAAACCTTTAGTAGATAAACACACTGCAATAACACTGAAAGTTGCAGGTTCCATTACAAATTGGCTGTATTGTAATATAATGCAAAATACTTTTTTTAGACCAAATATAAGATATTAATTTAAATGTTTAATAACCCAATCCTATGAATGTATTTAGGGGATGCGGTGGCTCAGTGGCTAAGACACTGAGCTTGTTGATCAGAAAGGTTGGCAGTTCGGCAAATCGGTAGTTCGAATCCCTAGTGCCACATAACGGAGTGAGCTCCCATTACTTTTCCCAGCTTCTGTCAACCTAGCAGTTCAAAAGCACGTAAAAATGCAAGCAGAAAAATAGAGACCACCTTTGGTGGAAAGGTAACAGCATTATGTGCACCTTCGTCATTTAGTCATGCCGGACACATGACCACGGAGACGTCTTCAGACAGCACTGGCTCTTAGGCTTTGAAACAGAGATGAGCACCACTCCCTAGAGTTGGGAACAACTAGCACATATGTGCGAGCGGAACCTTTACCTGTATGAATGTATTGGAATGTCCTACTTAGTTCCATTAGGCTTCTTTCTAAATAAAAGTGGTTAATCTTATGATCCTGTCTGGAAATGTATTCAGAGATGACTAGGACTTTGTTCTTATTGGAAGTGTTTTTCCCTTATATCCAACTGTTTTCCTCAGCCCATTCTGCTTCCCTTCATTTATTTGCTTATGTATTCTTTTATTTTATGATACCCTGCTTAGCATTTCAGTTCATCATTTCTTATCCCAGAAGATTTTTTTAATGCAAATATAATTCTGGAAAATGGCTTGGGAAAAAGGATCCCCAGGGTGAACTCTTCATGATGAGAAGCAGGCACAGACAATTTGGTTTCAGGGATTGTATGGATATAGTTGGGGACAGCAGTTGTATTTGTTTGTTTGCTTATTTGTCTGAATGGTGATTCTAATTTTGCCCCCACCAAATAACATTCTTAGAACCTTATCTAAATAGGAAAATGCCAGTGAAAATGCTTCAGTCTTAAGTTAATTAAAGCTGCAATTTCACTTGAGAATCCAGATCTGTTGACTGGTTCTTCTGGCCAGATTTCAACAAACTTTGCACAAAACAATCGAGTCCTGGGGTATTACAGCAGCTCATATTATCAGAAAGATTATGGATGACAGCTGCGCTGGTCGACGATAGCAGAAGAAAAACAAGTTCTGCTAGCTGGAGAGATTATTACTCAAGACCTCCCAGTGGTGTTGATAATGTAAAAAAAATCAAATATAGTTTATGCATTTGGAGCTGAAATTCTAATAATCATAAAATCTATGCATGCTACCATTCTCTCTCTCACACACACACACACTCTTCCACTCTCCACTTGTACTTCTTTCCCTTCATCTTTCCTTTCCTTTCTTTCTCTTTGAATATTATATATATATATATATGTAAAAGAATGTAAAAAAATCAAGAATCATTTACTTTTGTTCTTTATTTTTAGCTTGGACTTGAAATGGACAGCTTTTAGACAAATAATAGTTTTAGATAAAGACTGTCATATGATAGTTCTGCAGAAAATCTCTTTTGCCAAGTTGGACATCTGACCATTTAATAAATCATGGTCACATATGTTGGAATATTACTAATAGACTCTCTTTCACACAACCTGTGTGAAGGTTGCTCTGCTACATTGGCTACCCAATGGGGATGGACCTGGTTAGAAGAATGACCTGCCACTTCAAAACATCCCAAAGTGCTGATAGAGGGCAATATTTGTAGTTCATGGTTGAACCACAGGGTCCTTGTCTATAGAGATTCTCAGTCATCCAGGTCATGGTTATCTCAAAAGTGCTGTTTCAAGAGGCAACTTTCTTGGATGAGAAGTGAAATGGAAATGTCTTCAAAGAAAAAGTAGAAAGTCCAGTTGCCTCTTGAAAAAGCACATTTGGGATATAGGGTCCTTGGTGTTCTCTGGCTGTTTTCTTGCAGACATTTCATTACCAAACTATATGAAATCATCAGTGCTAGAAAACAGTGGGGTTTGCTCTCTGCTTATATACAAGTGGCTTATCCTGTGAGTCTTGTTGGAAGTGATCTTGATACCGTAGTTCCTTGATTAGGCTGATGTTGATTATTTTTTCGAGTTTGTAGTTGTTTGATTGGGGTATTGTTTCCTGCTTGATTGTTGGTCTGCTATTAGTGTTAATCTCTGCTTATCTGGGTGTTGATTCCTGGTGAGAAGGTATTTTGCTCTTTTTGTTCTCTTTTTTGACTTGTTGATTGTCTCTTTTGAATGGTATATAGAAGTTGTTTCTCTCTATGGCCTGTGAAGGCTAATTTGTATGAGTGCTTCCAAGAATTCTGTAGCATTTTTAGACTTGGCTTGTTCTAATATGCTCAGAGTTTCCAACTTGAATCTATGGTTAAATCTGTCGATGTGTTGTGCAATTAAGGAGTTAGTTAAATTTCTTCTAACTACTAGTTGGTGTTCATGGGTCTACTCTGCTAGTCTTCTGTCTGTCTGTCTGTCTTACATAGTGGCTGTTACAGTCCTTACACTGTATCCCATAGATTATTCCTATTCCTCCCCCCACCCACTTATGGGACTAATAGGACTTTTGATTAACTTAAGATGTTTTTGAGGCCTTTAATTGGTTTGTGTGCTAGGTTGATGCCATGTGGCTGTTTCTGAGATATTTTTGATGTATGGCAGTCTTATCTTTTTCATAGCATGTGTTGATTGTGCTGTAGTGCCTTCAGTGGTCAGAGACTTATCCACTTTGTAGGAAAAAGTTGTATAGATGGTTCATTTCCTTTTCTTGATGTTTTGGGTTGGTGCAGTGTGTTTGTGATTTTCTGAATTCTTACAGCTTCTCTTGTTGGAAGTTGGCTTGTTGCTTTGGTAGTGGAACACTTGGTTAGTGTGAGTAGTTATGGGATAGATTTGTTTCTAATTTGCCACCATTACTTCTGCTGATGACGATATCCAGGAAGGGTAATGTGTTATTGTGATTTTTAGTCCTTTGAAGATGTTGCTGATGGTTTCTGGTATCTTTTCTAGTTGTTCATTTTTTTTATTATGACAAAGACATCATCTATACACCAGATTTATACCTTGGGTTGTATGTATGGGAGTGCTGTTGTTTCTAGACATTGCATTACAGTCTCTTCTATAAGTCCTGAAAATGATGATCCCTGGGGTGTTCTTCTGATTTGTTGATATATTTGCCTGTCAAACTGAAAATGTCAATGGTTGAAGAGGCCCATGATTGTGGGTACTTCAATCTTAGTGTTTGGTTAGGTCAGGTGTATAGTTTAGTAATGCTTCCATTGAATCTTTTGCTAATTCTGGGTCTATGGCTGTGAAGAGTGCTGTGACATCAAATGAAACCATAACTTCATCTTTTTCTATTATTAGCTCTTTGATTTTCTGAAGGCACCATAGTGGGGAATTGATAGAATAGTTGCTCCCCTCTGTGGAGAGCAGACTTCAAAGTTTTCTGTATGATGTGTGTGTGTGTGTGTGTGTATCTCATACAATAATATATTGAGGAATATTGTTTAGAAAAATGCACACATAAAAAAATAGACCAAACTGCATTGAAATTTAAAACAAAATTAGAATATCAGATTTATACATGAAAAACGAGAAACAGGAAGAAACAAAAGGTGGTTGGTTGGTTGATCTATCCATACTAGAACATAGTATGTTGGGATTCAAGTTTATTAGTTTATGAAAAGAGATGGCTACAGGTTAGGTAGTATTGGATAGAACTTTTGCAGAATTTATAACAAATGACAAATTAATACAGTTTAACTGGTCAGATCAATAAAACATGTTCCAGGTGTACTTAAAAAAAACACTGCAAAGGACTATGGATTGGGATTATGATACCTGTAACTTGTCAGCAGAATCAGGTGATTTCACCAAAAATATGAAATTAATGCCATGATGGTGCAATGAAAGCACCAGCACCAGGCATGTGACATCCCAATGGGCAATACTGATTTTAATATTTGCCTCCTTTACTCCCCCATAGATGCCTATGAATCTCAGATAATTATCTTGAATAATGTGTCCCTCATATTACTGCTAGAATATTTTTGCTTACATTTGCAGCTCAAACATTAAATGTTGGGTCAATACTTGGCACAGAAAAATAGGGAATTAGAAAACTTAATGCAATCATGGAAAAAATAAAACATAAAGTAAAAATTAATAAGTCCATGTTTATTATAGCTGATATTTTCTCTAAAATCTAAGAAGTACTTTATTCAATTGCATTAAAATCTCTGTGCTAAATCTGCATAGAGTACTTGTAGCACAATTTTTTTTTGCTTCTTACTATTTTATATTTGGTGGCAATTAGCCAGACTAGAAACAGGATTCCTATTCTATTTGCATGGTAATGAATTATTCTTTGAAAGAAATCAAAACACTAATGAGATTTTATTCACAACACCTGATGGTTGACATTAATCAGAAAATGTGGCAAAGATGTTCATTTGTTTACATCAATATTCCTGTGAGTACTAGAGCACAAAAGTTGTTCTTTGCTAAGACAAACAACCAAAAGTAACATGCCTTTTAGGCACCAGGGTCTTTCTCAGCTAAAATTAATCAAACCTGGAAAAGAAGAAATCATAATAAAAAGAGCAGTCACCTTTTACATTCTTGATATGGATATAATGGAATGAAAATTAAAGGAGTGAATATTCTGAGAGTGGAGGTTCTTTCTCTGAGCTTGTGGGTTGGTTTCTCAACATTTTGTTAGTAGGCTAGGTAACATCTTCAGCAACATTTATGGGATGTCAGTGTCCAACTGCTTATATGGACTTCCTATGGTCAGTAGGTCTTGTAATGGGTAGGTCCAGGCGTGGGTTCTAACTTACCTCGCCACCAGTTCGCTGCCTCCCATGCCGCGTGGCCGTGCATGCACAGTAGAAAAAAGCCCTGAAACCCCCCCCAAAGGCCGAAAACAAGATGGTGATGCATGCGCAGTGCCGGAAACTCGACTTCTACACATGTGCA